>APFE031686094.1:0-16436 GCA_000404065.3 Pinus taeda
TCTAGTGTTTATCGTTTCTTTCAATGAAACTAGTTATGGAGCAATCGGCATAGAAGCCCCGACACCATAAGTTTGACTTCCCAATAATGCCCCCAACTCCATAAGTTTTATTTCCCAATATTCTATATTGGAACGCTTTGCTTTACATCATATGTTTTACTTCCCAATATTCTATATGACTTTACTTCCCAATATTCTATATTTGAAAGCTTCGCTTTCTTGAGTGAAGCCAGTGATGAGAATAACTATTATCATGAAGTGATAGGTTTTAATTCCAAATATTCTATAGTGAAACACTTTGCTTTCTTTAGCAAAAGCCTACTAGCATGAAGTGATTTTTATAGCATTAAAGAAGTTGTGCCCAAAGAAGAAAATAAGCAAATTGGCACTTAGATTTAAAATTATTCTATATTAAATCAGGTCACTAATTCAACTTTGAATTGAATTCAACTTTGTACCAATTCAACCTTGAATTAATACAAAAGTAGGTGGCAATATGTATAAAAGCAGGTGGAAATATGTACTATGACATCACTATATTACTATCTAGAATATGTAAATTTGAATTAATACAAAAGCAAGTGGTAATATGTACTATGCAATGACTATATAAATATTTGAAATACGTAACTTTGTATTAATACAAAAGTAGGTGGCAAAGGAAGGCAACAACATTAGATTTGTGTTTCTTCTTTGCATTGGTCCTTGTTTCCTCCTCTACTTTTACTTTTCTACTCTCTATCACCTAAAACATCCTTGAAGTTGCCCAAGAAGTCATTTGAGTCTACTCTTCCTGCAAGTCCATCCATCAAGCCTTCCACTGGTCAACCAAACAATTTGACTAGAGAAGTGACCTAGGATTGCACGCATCTCCAAAAATGAACAGAAGTTGTTGAGCCTCCCTCCTTGCACTGCCTAAAAAAACTGTGTAGGCATGAGGAACAGGCACCTATTTCCTGTCACTGCACTATCCTAGGAAATTGTGCAATTTCTCATGTATTGCACGTACTAGCCTCCTCTCCACTACTCCTGAAAATTGCTCAATTTTCATTGACAATCCACCTGCCGCCCGACACCCTAATCAGCCCAAAAACTGCAGAGTCATGTCTTACCCGACGGTATCCCAGGACTGCGTTGTTCTGACCAGCAAGCTCTCACATCCTGATCGTGGACTCTTGCTAAAAATTGAGCAATTTTCACTGCTAATGCTTCCTATTGCCTACACTTCCTCGCTGGAAAATTTGCATAATTATGCCTCCCAACTAAGCCATCTCCCACAAACGTCATTTTTTTCCATGTATTTTTTCTTGCAGTGTCGTAGAGCCTCGCAACTCAGCCTAACATATGCTTTGCCCTGTCTTAGAGCCTTGTCCTTTCTCCCGGTGACCTGCACCTGGAAATGAAATACAATGCATCGTGGTAGATTAGGATATTTCTATATTTGATGTTGTATTGTCATGAGTGATTGCAGGAAGAGGTACATGGATGAGACATGGCTTGATGACGAACAAAATGATCAAGGAGGGCATGCTAGAAGACTTGCTCATGGTAGGATGAACTCGTGGTTGGATGATAGTAGACACATGCACATGCATGAACCATCAAGCAAACACCAAGACCAATGATGACTCCGTGCACTTTGTCATGTAGAGGTGAAGCTATGGTACACCATGAGCACACTCATCACTTAGTAGCACAAAAATTTGACATGAACAACACAACCAGCATATGCATAGTAATAGTTTTATGTCGAGTTGTGTCATGAGTCAATTCAATCACATCATTAGTTCAGGTCATACTTGTGTAATCAATGTAATGTAACATTGAAGTCCAAGAGACCCACGGATGAAGTTAAAGAGTCATGTTAGTCGAATATTCATGTAATTCAAACAGTCATGAGGGAAGTTGAAGAGTCAAAAGCACCAGCTGATTCAAAGTGTAATTTATTTTCAACTTTATCTTACTTTAATTTGAGTTCGAGTATGATTTATTTTATGATTTATTTTGGGTGATTTGAAGTCTAATTTATTAAAAATTTATTTTAAGTTTAATTTTATTTTAAGTGTAATTTCTTTTGGGTGGCTATGGGTTAATTTTGTTTTGTTTTTGTTTTTTTTTTGTTGTTTCCTTAACACGTGTGGATTCATTTTGTTTTGTGTAGATTCATTTTGTTTTGTTTTTGTTGTTTCTTTAACAAGTGCTGCATGTAGCGTATGTAGCTTGTAGTCCCCACATGTAGTGTTTATCGTTTCTTTCAATGAAACTAGTTATGGAGCAATCGGCATAGAAGCCCCAACACCATAAGTTTTACTTCCCAATAATGCCCCCAACACCATAAGTTTTACTTCCCAATACTCTATATTGGAACGCTTTGCTTTACATCATAGGTTTTACTTCCCAATATTCTATATGACTTTACTTCCCAATATTCTATATTTGAAAGCTTCACTTTCTTGAGTGAAGCCAATGACGAGAATAACTATTATCATGAAGTGATAGGTTTTACTTCCCAATATTCTATAGTGAAACACTTTGCTTTCTTTAGCGAAAGCCTACTAGCATGAAGTGATTTTAATAGCATTAAAGAAGTTGTGCCCAAAGAAGAAAATAAGCAAATTGGCACTTAGATTTGAAATTATTCTATATTAAATCAGGTCACTAATTCAACTTTGAATTGAATTCAACTTTGTACCAATTCAACCTTGAATTAATACAAAAGCATGTGGCAATATGTATAAAAGTAGGTGGAAATATGTACTATGACATCACTATATAACTATCTGGAATATGTAACTTTGAATTAATACAAAAGAAAGTGTTAATATGTACTATGCGATGACTATATAAATATTTGGAATATGTAATTTTGTATTAATACAAAGGCAAGTGGCAAAGGAAGGCAACAACATTAGATTTGTGTTTCTTCTTTCCATTGTTCCTTGTTTCCTCCTCTACTTTTATGTTTCTACTCTCTATCACTTAAAAGATACCTGAAGTTGCCCAAGAAGTCATTTGAGTCTGCCCTCCCTGCAAGCCCATCCATCAAGCCTTCCACTGGTCAACCAAACAATTTGACTTGAGAAGTGACCTAGGATTGCATGCATCTCCAAAAATGAACAGAAGTTGTTGAGCCTCCCTCCTTGCACTTCCTAAAAAAACTGTGTAGACATGAGGAACAAGCACCTATTGCCTGTGACTGCACTATCCTAGGAAATTGTGCAATTTCTCATGTATTCCACGTACTAGCTTGCTCTCCACTACTCCTAAAAATTTCTCAATTTTCATTGACAATCCACCTGCCACCCGGCACCCTAATCAACCCGAAAACTGCAGAGTCATGTCCTACCTGACAACATCCTAGGACTGTGTAGTTCTGACCAGCAAGCTCTCGCATCCTGATCGTGGTCTCCTGCTAAAAATTGAGCAGTTTTCACTACTAATGCTTCCTATTGCCTACACTTCCTCGATGGAAAATTTGCATAACTATGCCTCCCAACTAAGCCATCTCTCACAAATTTCATTGTTGTCCATGTATTTTTTCTCGCAGTGTCATAGAGCCTCGCATCTCAGCCTAAAAAATGCTTTGTGTTGTCTTAGAGCCTTGTCCTTTCCCCCAGTGACCTGCACCTGGAAATGAAATACAATGCATCGTGGTAGATTAGGATATTTCTGGATTTGATGTTGTCTTGCCATGAGTGATTGCAGAAAGAGGTACATGGATGAGACATGGCTTGATGACGAACAAAATGATCAAGGAGAGCATGCTAGAAGACTTGCTCATGGTAGGATGAACTCGTGGTTGGATGATAGTAGACACATGCACATGCATGAACCATCAAGCAAACACCAAGACCAATGATGACTCCATGCACTTTGTCTTGTAGAGGTGAAGCTATGGTACACCACAAGCACACTCATCACTTAGTAGTACAACAATTTGACATGAACAACACAACCAGCATATGCATAGCAATAGTTTTATGTCGAGTTGTGTCATTAGTCAACTCAACCACATCACTAGGTCAGGTCATACTTGTGTAATCAATGTAATGTAACATTGAAGTCCAAGAGACCCATGGATGAAGTTAAAGAGTCATGTTATTCAAATATTCATGTAATTCAAATAGTCATGAGGGAAGTTGAAGAGTCAGAAGCACCAGTTTCACCATTGTCTATATATACCCCTCATTTTACATGCAAAAGACTTTTCACCTTGGCTCCTCCCACATAGCCTTGAGAGTCTGTAATCTTTTCTTTGACGAACAAGCAGTGGCTCCATCTCTCCACTACTTGGGCTACTAATGTATAGTGTAATAATGTGTCTTGGGACTTTCACTTAATTCATAATCCTATCACAGGCCATCACGTTTTCATGCATGCATTGTATTTGTTTGTAAGACTATTCTTTAAATGATTTTAATGCATGTTTTCTTAACTTGTACTAAGATAGCCAAACTATTTCAGTTGGTTTAGTGCATATGTTGTTGGAAATGTGTTGCATCAATTTTTATCGTTGTCGCGCCCGTGTGGACTACTCTGTCGTTCACTAGATAAACTCATTCTTCTAAACTTGTTATAACAACGATCACACTCGTGTTGACTACCCCGTTAGGTGTTGTACATTCTATTTGTTCACCTTGTGTATGTGACTCCCGCATCTGTGTAGAATACTCCAATGGAAGGTGCGAAAATCCTACTGTGTTGTGTGTTTCTACATGATTTGGGACTATTCCCTCTCGACTTGAGTCTCACTCTCACCCTATCCCTCTGTAGTGAAATAAATTAGACACAAGCTACACTAAGCACTCACCAGGCACACAAAGCTCATTGTTTGAAGGCTAAGTATACCACTCTCATCATGCTAAGAAGAAAGAGCTAAGGAATATCTTTAAGATAATGGAAATCGGGCCATCATACTCGATGGGACTCCTACACCAAACAATGTGAGGTCTAGTTTGGACTTCATGTCGGGGAGACCCCTTGAATCTTGGTGGCTCTAACACGGTCAACATTTTTGGTGCTAGAAGGAGGGCCAGATGACAAGCTGGATCATCAAAGTCTATTTTGAATCTTCCCACATCTATCATCTCTTATGTTACACTTCCTCCTCTGAGATGTATGTCTTATGGAAATGACATTGAAATCCTAGACTATTTCTAGAATGACCTGTCACAACAAAAATATGAAGGTGAATGCAGAATAGCCTAGCTTGAACACAAAATTCCCTTTACAATTATGTGTCATAAGTATAAAATCCACGAAGATTACATGACCTGCTCAACGTTCACATTCATGCTTCAAGGGCACCCATTTCTATGGTGTGTCATGCTGCCCAATAACTCTATTTACTCTCTCTCTCTCAGTTGATTGTAGAGAGAGACTGTGATTTCCATCATTTTGACCGTAAAGTGCTCAATAAAGAAATTTTGAAATTATGGAAAGCACCTGAGGAATCTGTTAATATATTTCACATACGCTTTTATAATCTTGCATATCAATTCCATGAAGATGAAATTGATTGGAAATTTCTCGATGGAAGATTTAAGTATCTTCTTTGCATCTCCAAAAATCCACAATCATTGGAATAATTTGAATCCCTCCCATAATACCTTAGTGTTAGAGCTGCTAAATCTAAGACAGAGGAGGTTGTTGTCACAAGTAATTCTATGTCCTCTTCTCATAAAAAAAAATCTAGTTCCACACTACGAGGTGGAAGAAGGTGTGCGCACATCTGTTGAATTGTCAATTCCTCCCACCCCACCTACTCTCAATGTTTGCATCAATTTGGCTTGCAAGCCTACTGGTTGTCACATGGACTTGTTCTATCAACCTCTATCTCTGTGTTCCATTGATCCTCTGGATTGCACTGTGTTGTGTTCTCTCGTTCTAGACTCCACATCTTGTGTTCACGAGGATCAAGCTGTTGACGAAGTTGGTGTTGTGCAATGAACTTGCGATATCATTTTTGATGAGTGTGTGTAGGAATATGAAGAAGAACTTGTGGTGAAGGATGACTCCCTTCCATCCGCAACTTGTCCGCTCTATACTGACATCTCTTATGATTCTGTCACTTTTGAGTTCCCCTGTAAAAAATCATCTATGGTTATTTCTACTTCTAATCATTCACAGGACATGCCAGATGTTACCTTTTCATTACAATGCGGAGAGGACATATATTCCTCTAAAAATCCATCCCATCTGTCATCTATGATTTGTGAAAATGCAGAGGGTGAAGATCCTTGTTTCTCATCTACACATCTGCATGATTCATCAAATCATGAGGATTCCGACGAATGTCACGAATTTTTCGATCGTGGTTGTCATGATCTATGTACTTCCTGATTTGATCATGATGTTCATTCGCTTGCCATTAATATTTCTAAGGCACTGGTCTCCTATGATCTATCTATTGACTAAGTCGAAATCCCACAAGCTATCAAGGCACTTTAGCCTAAGCTAATGGTTATGTCAGGCCTTCACTATCTTGAGGCTAGTTCCACTTCCAATAATAAAAAAATGAAACATCTAAGGCTCCTCATCACTCTCTGCTTCGCATTGAAGATCATTCTAATACACATAGTTTACTTCCTTCACTCGAATCACATGATCCCATCGCTCATGCCTTGGAAGAATCTTACACAACGATCATGCTTGCAAAGCATAAGCTATTTGACTTTCTCATGTTCTCTCATATTTCACAGTTCAAAGAGTGTGTATGTTTCTCATCTGAATGCAATACACTGGAGCACAATGGTACGTCTACATAATGGTTGTCTTGTGCATTCGCTATTTTCTTTTCTCTGGATGCTTTAGAATGCAGAGTGTGTTGGTCTTTGTTGTTCTATATTTCTTCCTGATTGGTTTACATGTATATCTTTCTTGTTTACCATGCCTTTGCCCACATGGGCCAGCCAATGTGCTGATGGCTGCATTGGAAATATCACCTCATGTGATTAGGCCCATGCATTGTTTAACATAGGAGTAGGAGTAGTGTTTGCTTTCTTGCTTTGATTTTATTCTTGGTTTGCATGTTTTATTTGTTTTCTTACTTTTTTTGGTTTGCTTGCTTACTTTCTTTTCTTACTTGTTTTGGTTTCACTTTAGTTCTACTTTTTTCTTTTTGCTTTCTTTGCTTGCTCATGTCCATAGGTTAGACTTACATGAAACCATGTTTGGCTCTCGAGACAAGACGGGAAAAGCTAAGAGGACTTGTAAAACTATCAACATCTGGTTATATAGTGTCCTATATCTTTATGAAGAGCTTGTAATCTTCATTCGATGATTCCTTGAGTTAAAAATATGTTTTGTTCAGAGTGAGTCTTAGTGAAAACACAAAGCTTGCACTATTAACTAGTACTACCTACTCTAATAAGTTATTTTGGGTTAACCCTTATCCGATCAGTTAATTAGAGTAGCGTGAGGGGGAAAATGTTAACAATTATGTCAGAGGTATATATAAAATAATTTTCTGAAGGGACAACCTCTTATGCTCTTAATAATTCAGGATCCCTCTTCCGCCTCTAAAATGAATAAGTGCCTATGCATAGTTGTTTGAAGAGATGAAAAAATAAATGAAAAAATGAAAAACAAATAAGGGAAAAGAAGAGAAAGGCTTCCTACACAGAGAGGTGATACAAAGAAATCCGTCAGGGTACTGACTAGGCTCACTGGGAGTCAAGCGATGCTTGTGTTCCTATGTGACTCTGTCAGGGTACTATCTAGACCTACCGACAGTGGAGCAACACCAGAGATGAAACTTAAACTCTGACAATTATATTACTTGTGCATCAATACACCCATCATCACCAATTGAAACAACTAAATGGACTTGGCTTGGAATGTGTGCTGACTAATTAAGAGAATGGTAGGGACTACATCTTTCACACAAGCTAGTGTGGAAGCCATCACGATCAAAGAATCAAACAATACTTCCAGAAGGGTTAGACTCCCTTTTCATGAAACAAGGTCCATATAGACAGTTGGATTTCTACCAGTATGTCACCCATGTTGTCACGGCTACAACCACCCTTCAAAATTTTTTCTCGTATGCAAATTTTAGAGCCTTCCTTGGATCCTGTGATCGATCATTCCTTGGTCACTTGTTGATAAGGTGATGATCTCAAGCTTTCCCCCTTGAACTTAAGAGTTGTTCACACTCTCATCTTTGTAGCATGTGTCATATTTGGGCATAAGGATTGTTGTTTGGCATGCAAAGGGAATGTTTCTTTTCTTTAAAGGAATCATGTGAGTATGAGTTGTTATCGTCACATAGACATGTTTCACACTCATTTCACACACTCTTTCCACGATGGTTGTTTCATCAAGAAAAGTATGTCTTATACATTCTGGATGGTCTATGTTGTACCACTAAGTGTCCATGTGTGATCATGATCAAGTCTTGTCAATTTTTACATATGTTTCATTGTTCTCACACTTAGCCAATTTCCCAAGAAAATTAGCCTCATGGACCCTCCTGAAATTGTCCACTTTGCTTTTGTAACCATCAAGCTTCCTATCTTGCCTGTTGGAATTTCGTAGTGTACAAAGACCACAACTTCCGTTGGAATCCAAAATTGTGCAGTGGTTTCCGCGAGTGTCATTTGTTTAGCCGAAACCCACTATCATAAGAAACTATGCAGTATTCTCCCTCAGCTACTCCGTCTAGCTTGCAACCTAAAATTGAGCACATGTATCCTCTCAGAACCCATCCCACAGCAATGCATTGCATCCTGAAGCAACACAATATTTCCTCTACGTTTCCTAGGCTACACTACACTGAGAAACTATGCATAGGTGTCCTCCCAGGACCCCATCCCATGGCATTGTCCTATGCCTCAAAACTGTGTACTATTGTCCAAGCTGCCCTATCTATCTTGCATCCAGAAACTCCGCAGATGGGCCTCCCAGGGACTCATCCTAACAACAGTCACTTGCCACTGAAACTGCATCGGTTTTAAAAGGTGACATGTTGAAAACACCCCTAGGGAGTTGAGGAGAAGGACCAAGAGACTAAGTTGTTGAAAATGATCAGGACTACTTGCAAACCCTGTCGGATGCATGATCATCTCAAGGGTAAGTATGGTAAGTAAAGAACACCTTTCGAAGTACACCTCTTAGTTGAGTTTTCACGACTGCTTCAAATTGTATCATCTTGTCTTTAGTGACATGCATGTGTTCAAACACAGAAAAGGGTCATTTCATTTGTTTCCTCTACATGTCTTTCTTCCTTTTCGCTTGTTTGACCAATTGTCGTCTTCAGTATGTCGATTCCTATATGATGCTTGCGACCTTGTTCTGGTGATGCTGAAGGTTTTTCTTTGTGTGAATGAGTTATGTTTGCTATGTAAACATCTATCGCACTCACATACAAAGTTGTAAACAATATCATGCAAGTGTCATCACAGTCGTTCAATGATCTATCTGAGGTGTTGCACTTCTCTCTCTAAACATTTAGACAATCACACTAAGACATGTTGTCTTGTTGGGTTGAGGTGTCTTGTCATTAATTCATGTTGACTGTGTGTTTGCAAGGTCATGTATACATGATTTCACTCAGTTAGACACTAAGCCATTTATCCAAAAATATATTAAGCAGACGACCCTCCATCAGTCAAGCCTCCACTGAGTTGCAATGTGTAGTATTAGCCCTCAGTGACCAAGCACTTTTGCCCAGAACTCTACAGAGCTTAAGGTTTGGTGAGCTCCAGTATTGTAGCAATAATGCTACAACTCTTAGGGCTTCCTGTCTCTCATTTTATCAACCCGGTTGTTCGTACAAACTTGGAAGCGACAGTGCTATATGCACAAGTACTAGCTCTTGTCGCAGCTGTCACTTGATCAGCTGGCACAAGTCCACTAGGGCTCAAGCCAACTTTATGGCTCACAGAAGAAGTCTTTATCAATGATGGATAAAGCTAGCTCAAAGAAAGACTAGTCAACTCTGACAATAAAAATGAATTTGAAAGCAACCAAGCAGGTAAACCTGAAACCTAATTTAACTAGTTACCTCTATATCCATGCATGTGAAATGAAACTTCTACGATGCTGCTGATACCTCTAATAAGTGAAAATGCATGGATCTAAACTACTTGCATCATAAAATACATGTTTTTGTGCTTTTCATTAAGTAGGTGGAATGATTGTGATTTTGTGCTTATTAGGGTTTGGTTGTGTAGATGGGATGGAGAAGGAAGGAAAGCGTGGGACAGGTTGGGGAGGCTAGGTGAGGTTCCTATGGACCCTTAGCATCCATCCACGGAGGTTTTCCACGTTCAGAAGCTCGGAAACCGAGTGAATGACCTCCTACAGGATGTCTGCAGGGGATCCTACAGGATACTCAGAGGTTTCTACAGGATGTCTCTAAACTTCTACAGGATGATCTACCGTGAAGGATTGAAGTGATGGAGGAGTGATGGAATGATAAGAAGAGATATGTGAGGTAGGGATCAGGCTGGTGATGGCTCAGAAGTGGAAGGATGAGATGGGGAACGGGTGTAGGGAGTATGTTGAAGTGATGTCAATGAAAGGTTAAGGAATGAAGCTACGTGAGGAATGGAAGACTTTAGGAGAGGACAGAACGAAGTGAGGGTCGAGGAGATATGGTTGCATGCATGATCAAGATGGAGGTAATGGTAATGGAACGGGAAAGAGGAGTGTAAATGAAACAAATGCTTATGAATGTCACCAAACCAAAGGTACATCAACCTAAATTACTTATGCCGAGAATTCAATGAACAACAATCCAAAACGCGAGGAGAAATGTGTATGAAGCTGTGATGAAAGTATGTGTGCAGTTGTGACTGACAAGGAAGCATCTAATCAAGACCAAGACTGTATTGCAGCAATCATCAAGTAAAGTAATGCGTATTTTTGGTGGCTAGTTATGGACTGCACCCCAATCTTCAAGAGAGATGGCAGTGAGCCTTAACAACCATTTTGCTGGAGCTCCAATTGATGGTATATATCTTCTAAGCAAGTGGAAACAACTGTACCATAAGCAAAATCTATCCTACTCATAAGGAAACCAAATCATCAACCTGTTATTCGAATTGCATGTGTAAACGAAAACTTAAAGTGCTGGAAAGGAAATGGAAAAAACACTACAGCAGAGGGGATCTATGGCTCTCAGGTTGGGCCCTAACCTGAGAGCTATAGTCTCCTAAGAAAACTGAGAAATAGATCACAAACTGCCTTCTTTATTCATAAACTGATGTCATGCCGAATTGGCTCACACAAAAAGGAACAAAACTGAACTGTGCTCCCAAAATTACAATGATAATACGAGAGTTTCAACAACCATCTAAGGCTAAGGCCTTCAAATTTATACAAAAGAACGATGAGCCACCGAGTGCCCTTGATTTTAGGAGCTCGGCTGTCCAACTAGAGTTTAACTACGGATCCTGTAGGGCAGTCATAACTACTGTTCTTGTAGAACAGTTTATGATTGTTGTTCATGTAGGACAGTTGGCTGCTTCATGAGCTCGGAGGGGAGATGGATTGGAGCTCAGCGTTCTTGGTGGGAATCACGAGGAATGTCCCAAGACTGTGGATATCTCTCCACAAAATCAGCAGTGCCACCTTATTGTCTCCTTATCCCGTTTGCGTTGTCTCTTGCCCCCTTTTTAATGCCAAAACCTGGAATCACAATGCATTAGTCACGTAGATAAAGTGTCTAACCTTCCTCCTACAAACAACATGAATAAACTAAGAAATGCATGCATAAGCAAATAAAGATGAATGGTTTGAGCAAGTAAAATAGGCCAAAATGAGCCCAAATTGTACCAAAATTGGGGCTCATCATCACCCCCCAGCTGAACCATTTGCTCATCCTTGAGCAAATCAATCCAAGTCCTCATCTTTCATGGCTCTCACTGCTTCGCTGGCATCCGAAGGCTCAGTGGTAGTGTCCTCCCTGCGGGTGTTAAATCCTGCTGTTCTATCTACCTCTGCCCATTGTTGACCATCATTTTCTTTTGAATTCCCTTCAGTCAAACCCAGCAGTAGTGGTGGGATGAGTTTAAGGCCAATCCAATTGGCTTTGAGGCTTTGAACGGATTTCTTGTAAAGGGAAACCCTTGCCAAAGCTTCCCTCATCCGGATGGGTGTATGGTATTCTCGAATTTGTAAGCTGTGGCCCAGGGTATTCCATCTACATTGACAAGCATGAGCAACATTTTCCCCCAACAGCCTTTCCATATCCTCAAAGTGGGCAATAGCTTGGGCCTGTTTGTCCATCCACCTTAAAGAAGCTGTGGGGTCTGTAGCCAATTGTTGATGTGTCGAGATGAGGGTCACCGGGTCTTCTAGCTCTGGCCTAATTAACAGTGGCTCCTTCACTTCTCAGTTCATGACCGATTTTGCTTCGTTTTCTCTTTGGTCCTCATGGTTTAACCATGAGGCCAACGCCATCAATTGCATGTCACCCAAGGCAATGTTGGGATCCCATGAGACTTCATTAGGTAGGGCCAAGTTGTGAAGGTAAAACTCTGCCAATTTGGCTTTGTCTTCTGCTGAACTAGTACTGCATAACTCAGAAAATTGGTGCGGGCTTTGAATTGACATACCTCTCTGTGCCAAGGTGTTTATTTGGAATTGCAGCCATTGATCTTTTAAAAACAACCCATAGGATCTTGCAGGTGCTCTACATTGAATTGCTTCTATGGCCCAGCTGGCCATGCAGGCCAACTGTGTTTCCTTTTGCTGCAACTGCTCCTTGAGTGCTTGCATTTCGATCTTAGTTTGCTGCTGTTCTTCATGTAGACGTGCTATGGTCTTTTTAAAGCTGGAGGTCACCTCCTTTGTGCTCAGTTGCTCTTGCATGACGACCTTGGAGGATGTGGATGCTCCTACTTTTAGTTCTTTCAGCTGCAAACTCAACCTCTGATTTTCTTCCTGTAGGAACGCTTGTTGGCAACTAGCCACATGTTTAGCCATGGCAAATTCGCTCCTGACCTCATTGAGCTGGTCTTGCAGAGGTCCTATGTCGGCTACGCCCTTTGATTTGGCGATCTGCATCCATGTGTGAGAACGGACCTTTTCTTCTTCTAATGCAACAAATAAAGGTACAGCAAACTTTTGCGGGATGATCTTTCCCGCCTCTAAGAAGGTGTAGTAGGAATTCAAATTGGGTGAAGGGGTAGGTTCAGGGATGTGCTCTTTTTCTTCCTCTCCGTGAGGTTCTAGCTCATCCTCCTTTGGTGACGAGGGTCCCTCTTTTTCTCTCTGTTCTGTTTCCTGTAGCCGAGTCAAAGTATCCTGTAGGACCTTCTCGGCTTGCTATAGCCGGGTTTTCTCGTCCAACAGGTCTACCCTTTCTTGCAACGTATTCTTCCTCGGACTCCCCTTTTCGTAGGTAACTGTGATCTTTGAGGGTGATTTCCCATTGGAAGAAGCAGGTGATCGCTCTTTGGGAGAAATGGGTGATTGTTCTTTGGGAGAAACGGGTGATTGTTCTTTGGGAGAAACGGGTGATTGTTCTTCAGGAGAAGCAGGGGTCTCTTTGAAGACAATTGGGCTGCTGGATGGTGCCTGTGGTTTCCCGGTTTTTATCCTCACACTTCTCCGGCATTTGAAGTAGAAAGGAGGGTCTCTCTTCCTCTTTCCTTTTTGCCCAGGTGGCGTACTGAGGCCAGCTAATACAACCGCTGCCTCCCTAGCCAGAACATCCGCCCTCTTTTCCTTTGATTTTGACTTAGCATGGCTTCCTGTAGAAGCTGTCCTTGGGCTTCCTATAGAAGCTGTCTTCGGGCTTCCTGTAGAAGCCTATTTTACTTTTCCTGTAGTGACAGGTGTCTGGATTTTTTCTTGTTTTGCTACCGGGGTCTTCTCTTTTTGTTTGCTTGTGAGTGCTAGAGACGTAATTGGGCTGACATGGCCTGCTCCAACTTTGTCCCTTCTGCTTTTTGACCTCAATTCCCTTTCTGACAGGATGGGGTAGTTAGCTTTTTCTTCAGCACCTTTTTCTTTGTGCTTCTCCTTCTGCACGGTAGTCGGGGCACTTGAGCGAGCTTTCTTCTTCTCTTTGGCCAGTGCTTCTTGCTCTTCGCCGCTGGACGACCCTGTTTCTTCCAGCAACATCTTTATGTCCCCTTCACGTGTTAAATTCCGGAAGGATTCCCAAGAGAGGGGGACCTTGTAGGAATGCAGCGCATCCTCTACCAGCAATTTAATCAGCCCATGGTGTGCCACCTGCTCTGGAACGCCATCCTTCAGCTTAGTAGCGCACTCCATCAATGATTGCAACATGAAATAAGGAAGGCCTAATTTCTGCTCTATAGGAAGATTGACCCGGTGTCGTAATTCAGTGAGCAGTCTGAAATGATATGCATACACAATGTTGTGACGACCCTCACAGGTGATATATCTCATAATTTGCAAGCTGACCTCGTTCCAAGGTGGTGTTAAACTGACCCTGCGTACTCCATTCTTGTCCTCAGAGAATTCTTCGTTGGGTGGAAAGAATTCCTTCTTTGCTTGTTGGTTTTGTTTCCGTTCATCTTTATTCCACGGAAGACCCATGGGAAGCTCAGTGATTCTACTGATAGACTGTGGTGTTACCTTGAGGCTCAGGCCTCTGAATTTGACTGTGGCTAGCACTTCGGATTTTGGCCTCAGGCCCTGCAAGAATTCCTCGGCCACTTCCTCATCGTATCCCTGCAACTTATCACAGAAAGGCATCCACTGTGCTTGCGTAAAAAATGTCGACCACTCCCTGATTTTCCCTCAATATGGCTGAATCGGTGGGCTCTCGTCTGATGAACCCACCAGGCATGATGAACACGGTGGTTTGGACCACAGGAGGTAAATACAAACGGAATTCGGTCTTATAGACAGAGTACGCAAACAAAACTACAGTCGAATTATACCACTACCCTGTAGGAGCGATAGTATAGGCACAACAACTCAATAATTTTTATGACCCGATTATGAGAAATGACCCTGCAACCTTTGAAAGCCAATTACGGAAGGAGTTTCAGGGTTACCTCTTTTCTGCCACCTTTTTACGTGAAGACTTCACCTTCTTGTAGAGACTACGTTCCTATAGAAACTACTCCTGTAGACAGTGCGCAGGCTTCGGAGAGGGTGATGGTTGGCCAACGGTCGAGAGGTGCATTACCATAGTTCAGGTAGCCGAGAGCTCGGCGTATCAACATGCAGAGGCAAGCAGAGGAGCTAACTGAGTTGTGAAGTGAGGTTGACGGAGATATTCATTTAAACGAGCCGATTAGATTTTGAATCGGCGCAGCTCGTGGCGCGGGGGTGAGCTGTCCCCATTGGACCGTTGGGTGATGTCACTCATCATTTGCCTGCACATCCCCTTACCGCTGCATTCATTCCCACAGATCTGTCGCCGCCCTTTTCGGTTAAGCTTTGCTTCACGGTTGACGGGACTGATCCTCACGTGCGGGCTGTTGTTTCTTCTGCCGTGGCTGCCACCTCATCCTCTAACCATCCCTTCACTAACCGACGTGGCTAGTCACTGGCCTTACGGCCGCTCAATCATTCACCTTTACGCCATGCAAAGAAAATCAAAGCAGTAATCATGCAGTTTGATGGAGAGAAGGATTCGAACACTTACCTACGCGCGTCTGCAAATGATTTCCAGCCTTTGAACGATGGATCGCCCTGCTGCGTGTGGCCGCACATTCCTGTAGGCTTGCGGTTTCAGGACGTGTTATAGGATGCTGGCGATGGAGTGAATGGCTCTCATTTATGCGCCCTTGTTTCTTCTCAGATGGCGGTGCTGTGGACGGTCTTCACTCGAGCAGGTTGGACTGCTGTAGGATCCCCGTGAGGGGTCTTGTCACAGTCCTTCCTTCTTGTGTGCATGCTGCCTGCTGGCAGCCCTGGCTCCCCTTTCACGATCCCAGCGCTTCTGATGCATAGCATGGATGTGGTATGGCTCTCGGTGCTCGATTTTCCTTTAACAATTGTTTCTTTGTGACAACTGAATATTTGTTGTGCTGCCGCAGGTATCTTGGTTTGCATGGCGACGAGGAGGGTGTAGGATGATAATGGTGATGTTCAGAGGTGCCATCAGTGGCATGCATGCATTCAAACCATTCCTCAGTTGCTAGATCTTCAATTGAAACTTATTTCGGCCGTCGCAACCTTCTACAGGAAGTTTCCTGTAGGACACAGAGCTTCCTGTAGAGTTTTGGCACTTTCCTGTAGAAGATCAGTGCCTTCCTGTAGGAAGACTGTCTGTTCCTGTAGAAGACTGTGTCTTCCTGTAGAAGATCCAAATCATAAAAAAAATTGCACATACCTTAAAAACATTGTTGTTCTTGGAGGAGGCATTGATGACATCCTTTGACAACATGATGAAGGCCCCCGGCTTGGAGTGGAGAGGCTTCTTCTCCTCCATAGAACATCTGCATGCAAAACTTTTATGGTGCTTATTGTTTTTTCTTTCTTTTTTTCTTTTCTTCTTTTTT
>APFE031686095.1:0-15817 GCA_000404065.3 Pinus taeda
CATGGGAGGATGAGAATTTTATGCAGAAGTATCCAGAACTACTCAAGCGTTGAGGACAACACTTTTTTGAAGGTGAGGGGCATGTTGGGTCCCTATAATACTAGTGATTACCCCATTACTATTGTAGCTATACACCTTATTAATATTGTTGTGCCCCTATTGCTCTGATACCAAATGTTATGAAACTAGCTCAAGAAAAGATAGAAAAGATAGATCAACGCCTTAGAATTCAGCCTCTTCGAGGGGGCAACCTCCTTTACATTACCTAAATGAACAATTATTCAATAAAAATTGCCCAAGTGATATATTTTTTACGAGAGAAAAGCCATTGATACCATACAAACTGATTTGGTTCCAAATATAAAGTTGCCATACGTACGTTTTGTGTGTTTTGCACATTATTGTGATCGAAGAGCTTCTCCATCTGTAATATCCATGTGGCAAGATCCTTGCCATCAAACTTCCTCATATCGATTTTTGGAATATGGTGAGTCTTCGATCCAACATTAGAGTCTATGGAATCATGATTAACATTTCTTTTGTTCTCATCATGAGTTTCCTTTAGTACCCTTTCACCCTTATTGACCATTTCTTGTAGCAACTTATTCATATTTATCTTCAATTCTTCCATCTTATAATCCATGCCATCAATTTTAGCTTCTACGCCTTTCTTTAAACCATCCATCTTAGCTTCTACATCTTTCCTTAAACCATCCATCTTAGATTCTGTTGCTTTTTGTGCAAGTGACACTTGTTGCACTTGTTCTTGTAATTTTGATATATCATATTGCATTTCTTCTTCTTCTTCATGAGTCATGCTAGAGCTTCCAGGCTCCTTACTAGGCATTTGCATTTTCTTTCCTTGGGGCATCAGTTACCGATAATAATGCTGTATTATGCCCTTTGAATTCCTTCAAAATAAATTTTCAAACCAAGCTTAAACAAAAATTTAAGAAAATCTACACACCTTTTTACACTTTGTAGGATCTTGATATTGCCTCTGATGTATCTCTGTACTTTCCGATCATCTAGTTCTGAATTTGTGATCTGTAGTAGCCCTTTGTGTCCTCTTTCCAATGCCACAAGTCTGACCGAAATTGGTTTCTCCAAGGAAGAGTTATGCGAAATCTCCCACAGTGACTTGATTATAGACTAGTTCAGTAGAGCGAACATGTACGACATGCCACGAGTCACTGTTTCGACCTTTGGATCTGAAAATTGCATACAAGAAACTACAGTCCATCGTCTTTCTGCACCTTCTTACGAAATTTGAAACCAATCCCTAGAGAGAAAGTTATGACGATTTTCCCCAGGTCACCTGTTTGGAATGTAATTCAGGAGTCTGCAAAAAGACCAACTTCCTCAGATCATATCTCCGCCAATATCACGTGAAAAGCTCTGAAATTCAGACCCAAGGTTCAGCGTGGATTCTTCTCAAATGGGTTTGTTTTGTGACTTCTTAAACGTCACAGAAAAAACTTTATAGCAAAAATTCCACGATGACCTGTTTGGAGCAGCCAAACCCGAGAATCCAAAGCTCTGATACCAAATGTTATGAAACCAGCTCAAGAAAAGATAGAAAAGAGAGATCAACGCCTTAGAATTCAGCCTCTTCGATGGGAAACTTCCTTTACATTACATAAATGAACAATTTTTGGATGATTCAAATGACAAAACCTCCTTTCTATATATAGGAGTATAAGGAGTCACAATATAAATCAGCCGACCTAACAATAATAATATAAAAACACAAAAATAACAATAAAGGGGTTCTATGGGGCAGAATATGGGGGCAATAGGGGCACAACAATATTAATAAGGGGTATAACTACAATAGTAATGGGGTAATCACTAGTATTATAGGGACCCAACAAATTTAATGTCGACAAGCGACCCGCCGTAGGAGGGCCTTGATGTATCCCCCATCAACAACATGGAACAATTATGATGATTTGAGATAGAATGATCATAATGACGATGACACGGAACTCGATGAGGAAAGGAAAAAATGGAATGAAGGATTAAGAGTATTGTAGCAGATATTCACTGAATGACTTCTCTTGAACACAGTGGCGACACTGAATGGAGTTGGAAACATTGACCAAAGAAAAAAAATAGAGGCTTTGAAATAATATGAGAAACCAAAATACAAGCAGATTTCCCAACCCAACAAAAATAGAGATGAGGTGGAAGAGTGTTGTCTTTAAGAGTGACTCGTTGCCATTAACAAATGGACTACCTTGTTTTCCCAAATTCCCCAACCATACTGGTCTATACCTCCTTATTTTTTAACAAGCTTGAGGAGGATAACATATGCTTGATCTGTAAGTTCGTCCTTCAGATGAATCCCTCTAAGAATATTTAATGAACCCAAAGAAGAAGTGGTTCGGTCCCATCATGAACGATGATTCCATCATTGTTTGATGTTTTAATGAGTTTAGTGAAGGTATGAGAGTTTGAAAAAAAGATAGAAAAGAAAACTCTAGATGTTCCTTTTCGTTAATAGTCCCTTAGGTCGAAAAAGGGAGAAAATAATACTTAAGAGAACCTCTTATCCATGTTCGAATAAGGTATTCATTTTCCATAGTTAGTATATCTCAGTCCAGAAAAGGGTTCAACTTTCATTGAGTAGACATCTTTTCATTTACTTTAACGAGTTCGAAAACACGAGTGTTAGGCCATATTTTCATATTTTGGGAGTCTGAAAAGAGTTGAAAGAGGACTCCATGGGGTTCCTTTTTTGTAACTTTATGGAGCCCGAAAAAGTGATAAAATTATGTTCCTCCTGTAGGAATGAGTGGTATAAAGGATAGTGATTGGTTTCAGTCATAATGGAACTCCTCAAAGCACACAAAGGTCAAGAGGAAAGGGTAAAAACCACTCATTACAACAGTTCCTCAGGAAAGGGTAAAAACCAAGTGAAAGTGTGTGATCGGCCAATAAGATGGTGACTATGGAATAAGAAAACTAAGTTTCATCTCATGGAAAAAGGCTAATAAAAATAAGAATCACGGGATAGGATGAGAATGGTTTCATTTTTTGCATAAGCCTGAAATATGGGAAACTATGCTTAAAATTGGTTTCATTTTTATAGAAGCTTGAGACAGAGAAAAAACTATTCTTGAAATTGGTTTGCATGCCCCCAACATAATGACACAATTTGAGGTACATGCCCCCCAATTTTCATTTCATTCACCTAACTAGACTATTGGTTGCTGACAAGTGGATGGAATGAAGGTTAATTTATGAGATCAAATGAAAGACTCGACTAGGAATTATTATGAGATCTAATCAAAGACTCAAATTGGAAGGGGATCTATTTCATTTTCTAACGAGCTTGACACATGAAACGAACTATGCTCGGGGGACCTTCTTTCATTTTTTAAAGAGCTTGAGAGAAAAAAATGAGCTTTGCTACAAAGAAACTTGATTCATTTTTTAACGAGCTTGACACAAGACAATGAACTATGTTCCAACACCTTCTTTCATTTTTTAATGAGCTTGACACAAGAAAAGGAACTCTGCTCAAGGGACCTTTATCATGAATGCCAAGAGGCCATGGCATCCAAGAGGTTCTCATCAAATGGGAGAACAACACTCTGGAAGGTATCAAAGGATCCAATGGATAGATTAGACTCGAATGCCCCTAGTAAATGGTGCACTATATCACTTACCAGATCATCAGTAGACATGAGCATGGAATAGGTTGCCACATAATTAATCTATGGAAAGGGAGATACCGCTTACATATAAGGACCATTTAGGTAGGTTGGTTGATTGGGAGTCATATTAGGACCAACGAACAAAATCTGGTCAATTTCCATGATTCTTCCTTCATGTGGGAAACACATTACACGAAAGAGTGAAGAGACAAGAGTTGCCATGAAATAAACATTGACATGCCCAAGGAATAAATTAAAATCCAAAAGGCCTTGGAATACCATAATACCAATACGTACAGTTTTTCCTCCCAAGGTAATAGGAAACTTAGGAAGGATCCCTAACGGTTGATTGGCTCCTCTGTTAAAAGCTAACATATTCAGAGAGACGAACACAGTTGTAGGGAACCTAGAGCTTCCCAAATAGTGGAGGATACAATAATAACATAATTCCCTTCATTTATGATTGTGCTAGGTACAACCACCTTATAAGCCTATACTATGATCTAAAAGGGCGCGTAAGGAGGAAGAGTATATTGTGCTAGTTGAGAAAAAACAAAGGAAGTGACGATGCTACTTGGAGGGGGTATTGTGGGAACCAGAGAACTACTCTCCAGTGTTGTGGGAACGAGAGGACTATCCCCTAGTCCATTGGAACACGAAAAAACAAGAAGAACCTGAGCAGTATGATCTTCACTCTCTATGGGAAAAGTATGATTGACTAAAGGTGGAATCAGGTAAACCATTTTCTCAACCAATGGTTGGTCGAGAACAGACTCATGGGATTCATGTTCAAAAAGAGTGGGATTGATTGGATTCAAATTTTGATCAATCACTTCATCAACTAGTGGAGGATTGGGAGAAAGCTTCTGGTAACCAGACGGAAGTTGTGTAAATTTTTCTAATACATTTTAGGCTTCATCCATTTAAGGACAAAGGTGAATAAGATGATTTCTTACCCCTTTTCCCATTGACCTTTTTGTCACAAGTTGAGGGTTTATAACCAACATGATCTCTAGAGGCTGATGAAAAAGGTCAATGTGAGCCTCTAGACCGCAGTTCTAATATCTTAGGAATACCAGGACAATCTCTAGGAAGGTAGTTATAACCCTCTCCTCCCGACATCTACCCAATTAACCGACCAACGAGGGTAGACATGTGATGGGAAGTTACTATGACATGATTCAACCTCCTAAGTTACCTTAAGGAAGTGGAATCGACAGAAATACACCATACCATACCTTTTTCACTTGCTACGGGACTCCCAAAATGCATCCCAACAATTCCTCTGACCAACCCATAGGTCCCACTGAGCTTTTAGATCTATAAATCTGTGGACGACCCCTTAATATGGACACGGATGTGTCTAAGAACCTTTGGACACATGCACAACATGGGTATGCCTATGCCCGGGGAATTTTCTGCTCATACCTGTGCCTATGAATCCAGGATTTGGGCCACCTTTCAATCCTAGAAGTTAAGTCATTGCCAAGAAACCATTGTAACTTTTAGAATCCATAAATCACATAATGAAAAGAATTACAAATCAAAAATTGACTCCAGGACTAGGCCTAACCATCCCCAACTAGGACTGACATTCTGTCAAACACTTGGCATCAATGCACTCTACAAGAAATGAATACAAGGCAAAGCATAAAAGACTAATATCTCATATGAGACTGGATAAGAAGGATCACCAACCTCTTCCCTTAACTGTTTTGACATCAATTAGGTCTTGCACCCATTTTCCTTTCAATTACAAGTAAATACATGAAATAACCACGACAATAACTCATCATATAACCATGCTTATAACGAGTATTAAACCATGAAAATAACAATGAGATAACAATCATTAAAGCCACATATTAGCAATCCAAAAAGAAAGGGATCTTAGCTTTTATTAAACATAGGCAAAGTCGACTAGGTTTGGGACTTCCACATACCACCTAACCATAGTGATGAGGCTCATCAATAGGTAAATTATATGGGCCTTAATGCCACTCTCCAGCTTATTAAAATCAACTTTTCTCACATTTCTTAACATATTTTATTATATTTTGCTTAGTAAGAAGTGTAAAGGTGAGATGTTATATCATGTGGCCTAATGTGCATTAATTGCATGATTTGGAGTGGTTTTTGGCTAATTTAAGTGCAGGAATTAGAAGTAGAAAAGAAAGAGGGATTTTAGGTGATTGGGTCTCCCTCCTTAACTCACTTGAAGATTCCTCCACAATATCTAATTAGCTCTGAGTTACAAGCAACCAAGCCCACCGAGTTCATTGGCAACCAAGCCAGTGATAGTTGAAGACAAGATAATATTGATTTTGGGAGCCAAGACTCCCTAATTTTAAGGAAGTTGTTGGTAGCTTCAGTTGTATAAATAAGAAAGCATAGGGCCTCATTAGCATTCTACTTTTTATTGTAGCCAAGAGGCAATTTCGAGCTTAAGATATTGTGACTATTATTTTAATGTTATTTTTGACATTTTGGTGATAATGAAAAGGGTTTCTTTGACTGAGAACTAAGTTGACTCAGGGGGATGAAGCTCTTGGGTTAGGGCCCAACCCTACCATTAGAGGGTCCTCTTCTTTTTGTACATGTATCCTTAGATTAAAATCATATATTAGTTTATGAAATTATTTTTGTTTTGTTGAATTTGCAAGTCTTTGAATGTTTGGTTAGTTTCGCTTCCATTAGTTAGAGAAGTAGATCAGTTCTATAGTAGTGAAAAATAACTTTAGAAAAGCTGGTGATAGTGGCCTCATCCTGATCTCCCTCATGGAATCATGATTTGAGGGCCCCACTCTCACAACCCCAAAAACAAAGTTATCTTTTAGTTATTACACAACTTAGGATTTCTTGTCAAGTAGACCATTGTTAATGATTTCTTAGAAGCACCTACAATTGTCATTTTGGTTCATTAAGTTTGTTGTGGATTAGAAAACATTCCCTTCCATAGATTTGATCCACTAGCCATCAATAAATCAGTTTCTCAAATTCAACTCATCTTTTCCGCATTTACATAAAGTTGTGCATAAATGAAGAAATGAATATGCATTGTTGTAGGAGTTTTTGATTTGCACGGAGGAACTCATTCCACCAGCCTCATCTAAAGTTTTCTCCATATCTCGCCAAAAATTACCAATCACCAATTTAGATTTCTGTTTTGTAGCTACCATGGACAACCACCTTGAGAAAATCCAACCCTAAAGAGTTGGGTTGATCCTTGGGTAGTGTGCACCTTTGCCATACTTTATTCCACCATTATACACCTTCCCAACACTTACTTTCACCTTCCCTACCGTCCTACAACTTTCAGCTAAGTTTCTTGTAGTAAACTGGGACGTCCTGTACTAACTGCAAGAAATCTTGTAGCAACTATAGGAAACCCTATAGCAACTTGTTTTAGACTGTTTTGGGCAGAAATAATGATCAGAGTCTACGGAAGGCCTTCAACATGACCTCCATACCCCTTAATTCCATTTTTTACCAATATTCCCATATCTTCCTCTCCTGCAAAAGATCAATTGATTAGCTTAACATTTACATTTCTAAATTGAAAATTAGAACTCTTTTCTACAATATTTAGCTAATGCATTCGTACATCAGTCTTGGAAATGTTAGGATCATTTCCATGCCTACTTAGTGTAGATAAATAGATGATAGAATGCAAGGTTAAATAAGGTCTCTTCTACAAGTAATATGTGTTAATTCCTAGCTCGGTGATTTCATGTCATTTTCATAGCACTTTCTATTGAGCACTTTCATTTCTTTAATATTAGGCAAGAATTTAATTTCTGCATTAAAGATAGCTTTACATTAAGTAGTCAACCTCCTTCTAGTTAATAGAAGATTGGTTTGGAAAACCCTAGTGGTCTATTTCCCCAGTTGAGAAGTGACAAGAGTAGACTGGTGCATCTGTTGTGTATATAGCACTATCACCTCCAAGTTTGTACAAACCTTAGGTGGATAAAGTAAAGTTGGTCACCCTAGGAGTTGCAACATCCTTTCTCGAACATTGGGGCTCAACACTTTTTGGTGTCGTTACCTGGGAGGTGTCTACGTAGATGTGATTTCTTATTTCCTTTTTGTTTTTCATTCAATAGATAGTTGTAATTTATGCTTTATTTCCATTCAAAAAGTAGTTCCATTCAACAAATAGTTGCATTTTCTGCTTTCTTTCTATTGTGCAAGTAGTTCTAAAAAAACATTAAAAGAAAAAACAAATTTCTTTCAAGCCTCATAGGAGTAGAGACAACTTAGGAAAATTTCTGCCAAATACCCCCACACCATCAAACAACCAACATTCCCTGTTTTTCAGTGGTTTTGAGCTAGAGGACCCATTAGGTGAACAACCAGAGATCTTTGAAGAGCTTATTGGGGAAGAAGAAGAAGAAACCATTCCACCAACCTACACCATGGCTAAAAATAGAAATGGGACTGAAAATATAAACGGATCTGAAAACAAAACTGAGGGTGATTTTCCCATTAGAGAAACTAATGGAGATGCCAGGATGAAAAACATAAACCCCTCTGCCCTTCCTCACTTCCATGGCTTAACCTTAGAGGACCGTGATACCTTTTTATTTGAGTTTGTTTTCATTTGCAAAACTTATGATTATACCTCTGACGATTAGAAGCTGAATTTGTTTCCATCCACCCTTAAGGGTGCAACCTTGCACTGGTTAATGGGTTTACCTAGGGGAAACATCACTACTTGGGCTCAAATGAAACAAGCCTTCAACAACAAGTACGAGATTATTGTAGGTCCAAAGACACCAAAGAAGAAATCTTTAGAATTACCTTGGGACATGATGAATCCTTGGAATATTATGAGGAAAGGTTCCAACTAAGCTACAAAAGGGCCAAATGCTCCCTTGATCCTGAATCGCTCAAGCTAGTCCTTCTTACAGGGATAAGGGAAGATATCCTAGAAACCCTAAACGTTGTGTTGGGAGGGGACATCTACCAGTTATCTTATGATGATAGCAAGACAATTTTCAAAAATCATTATGGGGTAGCTAAAAAGAAGGATAGGGCTAGTCAAGCTTTGGTCAGTTCATCCTCCTCCAACAAATTCATCAAAAGTGAAATTAGGAACATGTTGGAAGACTTTAAGAGTGAAATGTTGCATACCCTTGCTCTGCAAATGGACACCATGAAAATCAAGAGGAAGTAGGAGGAAGCAGAAAGAGCCTTAGCTTCAACCAAAGGAGGCCTAAGGACCTTGAACACACTAGTAGGGCATGCAAGGGGCCTCCTATTCATATTACAACCCTAACCAAAATGCATCCATTCCCCCTTGGTGTCCTCCTACTCATCCTTCACGGTCCACACCTTCTCCCTGGTATTTCGCACCTTAATACCATTCCCAACATGCAAATCAATCATTTCAGCCATATGCTCCCCCACAACCTCAGTTGAATACACCATCATAGGGGTGGAGGCCCACATACAACCAATATCAAGCCTTACTGCCTCCGCCTCCATCTCAACCCGAGCTCCTTCACCCTGCTATGCCTAAGCAACCTTAGATGCCTGCTGAACCAAATCCAAACCTGAACAACAAATAGGCACAATAGGTCTATATTGGAGAGAAATCCTTCCCTTCCTATGTTGTGGAAATTCAATAAATCAACCTCAGATCTGGAAGAGTGATTCCAGATAATCAACTTCCATCTCCACCTAAGGAGCTTGATGAGGAAATGAAAAAGAGTGTTCCTCAAGGAAATCCACCTCCTTTTCCTAAGATATTAATCCATCCTAGCCAACACACCCAAGAATGACTAAAATTCTAGGTGAACGGAAAAACTTGTGTGTTAAAATCCCACTACTCGTGATTAGAATCTGGATTAGGGGCAAAAATTTGCTCAAAACCAAAGTGCTCAGAATTGCTCGAAAACTGAATGACCATGTCTGTCTTCGTGATACGATCCCAACGTAACTCATTTCACTCAAACGGAGCTCGCATGAGAAAGATATCGCGTTCTCATAGTTTCGTCAAACATGCAAAATTTTGGGTATAGGGTTGACTCGCACGCTGACTAGGCATTCGTACAACCCAGTCAGCAAAAAGAATATTCCTTAAAATATTCCTAGAATATTCCCACTGGTGGTTCAAGTGAATGGTGAAAAGTGTTGGCACGTTACTTGGTCAAGGGAATTGAGGTGGACCAATGACAGGCTGACACATGGCATGCCCGGACGCTGTCATGTGCCCTCTCAAAGGTTAGATAAAATGTTGTTTGGAAGGTCAAGGAATCGAACCCGCGACCTCGCTCGCACAAGCCCCACTCTCGACCGCTATGCCACAACCACTGGACTTGACATATGGTGGGCACAATTTTCATTTAAAGAGATTAAATGTGGTGGTTGGGGAGGAGAGCACCACCCCCCTCCACATGTGACCAACATTGCAAACCAGGAGCCAACACCAACTTCTAAACATGCGCTTAATGTGCTAACTAAATTTTAACACTAATTAAACCATGTTTATCCTTAATTAAAGCGCAGATTAACTTGGAAGTGGTTTTGGCTGGTCCAAATATCCGGCATTGCTCCCAATTTGGCATGGTTAACTGGAGTTTCTCCAGATTTGGTAGAGTTTTCCTAGGGAAAACTGAAGAGACCATAACTTCATCATTTGACCAATTTTGGCTCAGAAAGAGTCATTCCTAGATGATTTGGATGCACTGAACACAATGGAATATGTTGTAGAGACAGAAAGGCACTTCTGTATGTTATTTTTCTAGCTTAAATTTTAAGGAAGCGTAGGGCCACCAGGAGAGGAGGTCAAGCTTAGATCAATTGTAGTCCAATTACAGAGCTTGGATAGTAATTTTTGGGTTTTTTCGATCTTCTTAATCCAATGAAGTAGGCTGCAAAGCCATTGGACCAATGTAGGTGCATGTAATGAGATAATTGACCATTAATCCAAAGAGGGTCTAACCATTGGAGCAGGTCCAAGGAGATGTAGCCCAGGAGGGGTGAACTCCTTTATCAACTTTGTGCTATGAGTTGTTGTGTTTTACTTCTCTACAATTTACTTGTTTTATATGTGTTTTAAACAGCTAATTAACCTCAAATTTCTCATAAAAGACACTCAACAGGACATATAATTCCTCACATTTTGGTTAATTTGAGAGGATCCTAAAAAAAATTATTTTTAATAATGAAGAGGGACCTTTCATAGCATTAAAAGGTTTTCCCAACATCCAGATCATGTTGGTATCAGAGCAAGTTAGGTCATTTTAACCCTGAGATGGTTTGCCAAGTTAGCTAGAAAATTAGCTATTGGTTTTGTATTTGTGCAAGGAGAATTTAACTCCATGCAAATTTATGTGTGTAAGATGAAGAATGGAGATGCTTTTCTGTTCAGAAACTTTTTGAAGCTTTTTAATGCATTACAAGTGTGATGGCAGCTTCAACAAATGATGTTTCTAATCCATCTTCCTTAGCAAGACTCTTTGATTTAGAGATGTTGCAAGAGCATAGCATCATGAGAGATATGGCGCAAGGGATGAATGAAGATAGGAAGGAGAACACTATACTTCAAGAGGAATTGATGGTCACGAAGGAGGAGAAGCAAGAGCTTCTTGAAAAGATGCATGAGATGGAGATTCAAATCCATGATGCCAAGGAAACCCTAGCCAAGTATGTGCATGAAAATGAGGTATGCAATTCAAGTTTATCTTCAATTTCCTCTCAAAATGAATGTTTTGGTGCTTTTGAAAGGAACACTAGAGGAATATGGTCCAAATTATTGATGAATATGGGCTATGAAGGTAAAGGGTTTGGAAAACATGAAGAAGGCATAGTTGAGCCAATTGTTGTCGAGGAAAGGCCCAGGTATTTGGGTCTTGGTTATGGAAAACATGATGGAGAATGCTCCAAAGCCAACGATGCACATGAAGGTATTCCAAGGAAGACTTTCATTACATGTTAATTACCTCAAGATTGTGAAGTTTGTGTTCATGAGGAATGCAAAAGTTTTATACTCATTTTGCAAGAATATGCTCATAAGCATGCAACTAGTGGAAATGGAAAACAAGAGGATGTTGAAAGATCTAAGGTAATTGAAACTATTGTTGGTATTATGGAGAGAGCCACTACCTCATCAAATTCACCTCTTCAAGAAGGAGACATAGGTGAATGTGCAAGGTATAAATCTGCCTTTAATCAAGTTTCTTTTGATTATGATCAACATGGTAAATCTTTAGATAAGATTTGGAGAAAATTTAAATGTTCCTTTTGTGGTTTAAATAACCATACTGTTTCGAGGTGTTGGAAGAGGATAGCCATAGATAGGAAAATTTCAAAACAAAAGAGACAGAAAGCCAAAGGTCGATTGGATAATGGAAACCATTTTGAAAAGAATATGCAATTATTTTTCACTCATTGCCATAAGCGGGGTCATCTTGTAGATAAGTGTTGGACTTTGCATCCAACAAGTAATCCATGACATTTGAAGAAGGTGGAGAGATATTTTGGCAAGAATGGAAAAGAGGATTCCATAATTGATGTGGGTAAGGATGATACACATGATGAAGTGCAATTGAAAGAAGCACCATTGACATGGTTTGGAGAGAGATGGTTGGATTTCTTAACCAATGAAGGCCTTGCATGTCTTTTTATAATTGATACAATTTTTTCCTTATTGATGGATTTCCTTGTTATTTGGATGCATTTCTTTTCTCTTGAAAATATGTTGCATATTGCATGAAGCAAGATGTTATAAAAGTAGAGTTATGTTGCCTCACTTAGATGCAATAAAGGTGGAAATTTTCACTAACACATTTGCATGCATGTTGTATTCTTGAACTTGCATGTTTGTGCCAGGAAGGTGTTTGAAAATGGAGTATGTTGACTCACTTTATTGTAGCAAATCTGGTCATTTCATGTCTTTAAGTATTCATACATACGAATGGGATTCTTGTACTTGTGAGAGAGTTGAGAATTGTTATACATGCATGATAGTTTGTGTGTGTGAACAGTGGAATTTTTAATAGTTTCATTGTGTTTGAACATGCATGAGTGATTGAATTGTGTTGGTTGATTGCTTTGTTAACACGTATGTTGTCAACTTGAGAATGTTGATCATTTGCACATGCATGAGTTTCAGCTTGTGTGGTCGATTGATTGTTACATGTATGTTATATCAAAATGGAAGAGTTGATTTTGTCTCCAAAGATGAAAGGGAGATGTGACAAATTGTTTCATGAGAATGTGGAATTCTTGTTGTAAATCGTCAAGTTGTTGTACATGATTTTGCTTTACTTGAAAGTTAGTTGTTTGAAGAAGCATGTTTTGTCAACTTGTGTTTAATTGATGGTTTATACACCAAGATGTAAGAGTACATGGCAATGTTCACATGATGTGACATTTGTTGCTTTGAAGAAGCAAAAGGAAGATGTCATCAAGTTATATTCTTGCATGAGTGTTTTTCAAGGTTAATGGTGTTTTTTGTGACAAGATGTCACGGGATTTTGGAAGGTCCATGCTTGAGAAAGAGGCTCATGATTAGTCTTCATTCTCAAATCATGAATTGAACAACATGTTAATACTAGAGGACGATGGAATCAAGAAGCGAAAGTGGACAAAAATGCCAAAAAAAATTGCAGCCACTGTAGACCATTTGACGTGTTGACGCCAAGAAGCGAAAGAGATGTCGAATACATTCTTCTAGATGTGGAATTTGGAACCATGGAGGTAAAAGAATGGCCATTTCTTTTCTTGTTATTACTGATATTGGAACTCATCGTTGTATTTCACTCAGATGGGCTTAACTTGGAAAAGTGGTTTCCAAGGAGAAGCTTGCATCGAATACATGTGTTGCAAAGGAGGAACATGATTCTTAGTGGGAAGGCCATCAGTCAACTTTCCAAGCACCAAGGGATCACTTTGATACAACGGGGTGTTTAATCAGAAAGTAGCTGGCAAGTGTTGGATTAGGTTAGCAGCAAAAGGAGAACATTTGTTGAAGTGCCAAGCCATTTGCAAGGCAAGGCATGACAGTGAACCCAAGTGGTTTTCATGAGGATTTTTCAATGTAGAATCAATTGTACGTAAATATTCCTTGTATGTAAAACTAGCAAATTGATACTTTTTTTGAATTTCTTTACCAAGTTGGCCAAACTTAGAACTAGGGTATAAAGAGCAATTTTTTTTACTAAAATAGCGGGAGCCTAAATTTAATTTCTAAGTTTTTTTTAGCAATTTGGAAGAATTTGGTAATCATAATGTAAAGAAACTCTTTCACAAGGATCACTGGAACCCAAATCTAAACAAAAGAAATGATGAGCATTATTCTTTTGTACTTCAAAGTGCTACACAACAATTTATTTCACCAACTTAACCATGGTTGAATTTTACAAAGGCCATATTAAAGGCATTCCAATTGAATGAAAATCTCAAGTAATTTCTTGTACTTGTGCACCTTAGATTTACAAGTTGTGGCAAAAATAAATATTCTAAATCAAATACAGGTATAGCTTATAAGTAGGAGGCACATTCTGTAGATACCATATTGTGGTTTTGAGCATCGTTGCTCTGAACTACAACAACCTCCATTATTTGATTTGTTTAAACATAGCTAAGAATATATTTATTGCACATAATAGACCCGTCTCTAAAATTTCAAATAGCTTAGTGAAGCAACCATTAAAATGAAAATAAATTAAGGAAAGATGGTTGGCCTTCTTCAATTCAAAGAAGACAAAAACAAAAGCTTCAATCCAATGCTAAACATGGAGGAAAACAAAAACATTGGCTTCAGTCCAATGCTAAACATGGAGGAAAATAAGTGGGTATCAATACCTTACCTACAGTGCCTACATTGTAGCCTCTCTTTCTAATTCTGAGTTCAGTGATCCATTCGTTAGGCCGCCATTTTGGCGATTCAAATGACATGAAAGGCTTCCATAGTTTAAATGAAGTAGTCGTACCAGCCCAACTGTTAACTTTCTCTCCAGTGGTCTGAGCTTCAATGGTTTGAGGTTAGATATCCAAGATGAAATCGACATACTTTCTCGTAGGACAATAGAGGAAGCATACCAGTGTGCCTTGAAGGCAGAAGAAAAGATAGTTAGGAAGCAAGGCTCTGGCAGAGGACATGGTTTTTCCAAAGGGAAAGGACAGACAAATGGAAGAGGAAAGTTTCCTGTGCAAAAGAATGATGAAGGCAACTCAAATTAGCAAGGGCAGTCAGAGAAAGAAGGTGGCAGCAGAGGAGGAAGATCTTGCTAGAGAGGTAGAGATAGAGGAAGAGGAAATGAGACTGTCTACCAGTGTTACAGATGTAAAAAATTGGGTCACCAATCTTGAATTTCCTAAGAATGACAATATGGGACAACAAGGTGCATACTTAGCTCAAACCGAAGCAATAGAGGCACAAGTACCTAAGGTAGAGAATGTGTTAGAGACTGGAGAGGTGTTGATGATGTACAAAGTCCTCTTAAAATTAGCAAAGGAGACTGTTGAACCAGTCCAAAGGAAATCCTCATTCAAGACAATGTGTATGGCAAAAGGAAAATGTTGCAAATTGGTGGTTGACAACGGAAGTAGAGACAATCTACTCTCCCAAGAAATGGTGGAAAAATTAGGATTGAAAAAGATTAAGCACCCCACACCTTATAAGGTATTGTGGTTGAAAAAAGGACACCAATTGTTGGTGCATGAGCAAAGTGAAGTTGAGTTTTAGATAGGCAAGTATAAAGACAAGGTGCTCTGTGACATAATGCCAATGGATGCTTGTCACATTCTTTTGGGTTGCCCATGGCAGTTTGATAGGAAGGTGACACATGATGGAGAGAGCAATTGTTATAAGTTCAAAAAGGATGTCATCAAGCACACTCTTGTACCATTGAAAGAGGAAGGTACAACTGAAACAAGCAACCCAAAAGAATTGTTGCTTAGTGGAAAGGAATTTCTATAACAGATGGAAGAAGAAGAGTTAAGCTATGCAGTGGTTTGCAAGCTAAAGCTAGTACTTTTGCACACTGAAATTGTAGATTTACCTATCGAAGTTCAGGAGTGTTTGTATGAGTTTCATGATATTGTAGTTGATGAATTTACAAGTGAGTTTCCACCCAAGAGAAGCATCAATCATCACATAGACTTGATATTGGGAGAAAGTCTTCTAAACAAGGCTACATATT
>APFE031686095.1:17255-124561 GCA_000404065.3 Pinus taeda
CTATTTCATTTGGGATTCGACATTTGATAGTGAGGTTAGATTCTGAACTCGTTGTATTACAGCTTAATAGAATATATGCCATTAGAAATCCTGTGTTATTAAGATTTTTTTTTAGAGTGCGTCTCTTGGAACGTGAATATGATTACATTGAATATCAGCATATTCCGAGATCTCTAAATACATTAGCAGATGCAACTGCTTCTCGAGTGTTAGACAGACATTTGCGATAATCATACATGTAAATTTAAAAACATTTCATCACACATGTTTAACAAGATAAGCCAGTAAATAATGATATATATAGATAGAAGTGTGTCAAAAAATATACATCGTATTCGATCATAGGTTGAAAAACACCTTATGATCGGCAAAAATGATAAGTACAAAAACCAAAATGTCACATGTGTCTACAAAAGTGACCATCCAATCACTGGTGGTGCTCCCTATATGACACCACTGCACGGGCTACCCTACACAAGAACCTCCTAAATGGTCCTGGGACTGCGACTACATAGCACTGAAGTCTGATAGGAATATCATCTATAGTAGTCTCAGGTATATCCACCGTCAGACGCTCTAGATCCTGCTCCAACTCAGCTAAGGTCTCTACAGCTGCATCTTGTGGGACCGGTACCGGTGCAACTGGATGTCTCCTCTCGAAAGGCCGGTGATTGGCTGGACGCTGTGGACCTACATCTGCATTTTGAAAATTTTTACTTTCAATTTTGAGACGATATTTAAAAACAAAAAATATAGATAATTTAAAAAACTTGTGAAAAATGAAGTACCTTTGTCGTCCCATTGTTCTCCCTGTGGAAGAACCATGTCCGGATCTCCATGAAAATCCACTCCGGCATAAGGAAAATCCTGGATCGCAAAGACCTGGTCCTCCAGCCAGTGAAAGTAACCCGCAGGAAATTGGACAACTCCCGCTCCCTCATCAGGATGTCGGGCCATCACCGCAACCCATCGCATTAACTTCGGCTCCCGAGGAGGCCCAACCTCAACTGTGAGATGCTGCGGGATCAGCATCGGAACTCTCTCTAGGGCAAAGCTCACAACTAAAGGCCCATACCCAAAGGTCTTTGTTTGCCCGTTCTTTTCCCTAGTCAGTTGGCCCTTCATATTGGCCAACACAACATCGCACCAGTTGAAAATGGTGCCTCGGAAGCAATCAATCGCCATCTGCATTTGGGACCCGGTGGCAATGTGCAAAGTGGCTGTGTCGCAGAGTCTGGTAACTGTAAAGGCAATTACCATAAGTTCAGGTTGGGATATGTATTTGATTTCTATCCCCTTCTCCTGGTTTTGATTATTGCACCACTCTAGCCGGAGACTAGCAAGGGATTGGCCACCCGGCCTAGTCCCGAACAGAGACAGGTGCTCGCCCCTATTAGGCAAACCAGTGAGAAAATATATGTCTGAGGGCTCTATCTCGAGCTGGTGCCCTCCGACGTAAAAGCATTGATCCTGAACGTTCCACCTTTCAACCAGCCATTCTAAGAATGGCACCTGGGCCCTCATGCCAGGTATGGCCCAGTATTTGTAGAGATTGCATGCCTTCAAAGCATCAATGGAAGGTTGATGATTTATTGCGGCCAAATCAACATCTTCGTGTTCTCTTTCACTCCAATCAAGCATGGTGGGCAATCTACACACCATAAAACATTCATTAGAATTCATTAAATCAAAAATTCATGGTTTAATTTTGAGATTTGGGGTTTTTAAATTCACTTTGCACGGAGTACACACCCCGCTTTCAGAAAACAGAGCGTGGGTACATAGCTGTTCTGAAGGCAGGTTGCGTACTCTTTCCATTTTCCCATTAACAAAAATTTCGGGGTACACAGGTCACCCATGGGGTAGCTGCGTACCCCGGAAAGCGGATCTTAAAACCCCAAAGCCCCCAAAAAATCAAACTAGGGCTTAAAATGAAATTCTAAATGGATGAAAATACAGAGGAGGATGTTGTGAAATACCTGAAAGAGACGGCGCTCGATTCTGACGGTCGGATTCTCCGCAAAGTCCACGGGAAGTTTCTTGCCAAAAGCCCTTTTCTCTCCCTCAACAGTAAAATGGTAAAAATGACACGGTAAAAAGTCTTTTTATAGGTTTTTTCGATAAATAAATGCTAAGTTTGTTTATTTTTCACCATGAAAGGTCATTTTAATGCTTTTTGCCCATCTCAAACAGGTATGAGTAATGTTTCGCTTTTGTGCAGGACAGAGGGACTTTCAGGGAAACTTGTCACTTTTTCACAAATCAAACATCAGAGTCATCTTTTAAGCCCTTTTCCGACTCCAAAAACTGAAAAGATTGTCGAGTGTCTCTTTTACACTCGTTAAAACGGAATTAAAAGACGGTCCTCTTACATCCCTTTTCCGACCGAAAAAAACAAGAAAAGATTGCCGATTTTTTGTCGTTTCAAATTCGATATTGGAAATAAAACGACGTGTCCTTGATCGCTTTTTACTTTTCAGGTCAAAGACACTAACTATGAAAATATCCTTGGTCGCAAGATCAAGCGGTTCTCCTAGGTATTATTTTATACTTTTTCGGGCTTAGGAGACACAACTTTACGAAAAAGTTCAATCTGGAGTCTTCTAAGTTTTTCAGACTCTCTAAATATGAAAAGCGCCGAGTTTCTCCTATACTGGACTCGTTAAAATTTCACAGTAAAGGACCTGTTCTATTACAAACAGGAACGGACCACTCCTTCTTAGGGTTCGCATCAAAAACTAAGTTGGACTCATCCGAAGGATGAGCTTACAAACAAGCATATGTTATCCTCCTCAAGCTTGTAAAAAATAAAGAGGTACTTGCCAGAAATGGTGGGGGAAAAATGAGAAGAATGAGCCTATTTGATATCCTTTTGTCTCAAGAAAAACCTTACTACCACTCTTGAACACGACACTTATTCATTCACCTGGGTTGGGAAATCCTTTACCTCACAGTTGACCAAAATCACTTGACATTTTTAGCCGGGTTATGGGAGTCGACTTTGAGTCATTTATCACCAAACCATCTGTTGTGTCGTTATGTGTTCAAGAGGTCTGAAACAAAACATTCAACCGCAAAATACCTATCATTCATCATGTCATCATTGAGTCAGTCCTTGCAGCAACATTTCTTCAACTTGAACTATGGTTTCGTGTTGTGGGCTTGCCTGCGACGGGTCGCTTTCTATCGACATCAGCACATTATCTAGAGAGTTGACTTAGAAATCGTCAGTACCTTGGAGTCTGCATGCATCAATGGCAGGTTTCTCGCCTTCGACGTCAGTTTCATCATTGACTTGCGATCGAAGGATTCCATGAAATGTTCGACATCGACTCATTCATTCACATCTCATGGATTGTGCTGGGTACTTTGAGAACCATTGACATTACTGGTGGTCTCTCTTACGCTTGTTAACAGTTTACATCATTGACTGGTAATCAAGTGGTTTCTACCATGTTCGACATCGACTCATTTATTCGCATGGCTAGAATCGTACCGATTCGGGAAGTAGAAATGAAAACCCTGGATCTAGTTTCCACCATCCAGGCTGCGAGGAGTTTTGTATTCATTATGTTGTAGACCAATTATAAACAGATGGCTGCGCCCATACTGTGTCTACACGAGTCTATAATTATGATGTATTATGAAATCATTCTTGTATCAGAGTAGTTAGTTTGTTAGTTAAAGTTTTTGATCTGAGTATGGGAATGCCTACCTCAGCGATGATATGACCTTATACATGTATTTTGTGTTGAAAATTGCAGGTTCTGATCGGGCTCTCCACGAGATAATCCTCGAAATGATAAAGTACTTCACCCTTCCTATATGATATAAAACCCTTATCTATTACAGGCTTCATACTTTAGGGGGCAATCTGTTACACTGAAGTTTGTCACCATGACTATCTGTAGTTAATATGGCTCCATCAATAGTCATATTATCCTCCTTGTCAAGCCTAATACCTCTGATCTTCATGTCAAGCTTCAAAAAAGAGAGAAAGTCATTAAAAACATGTTTATCTCTGGGTACGCAGGTTCTCTCTACCTTGCCTGCGTGTACGCATCCCAAACTCATTGTACCTGCGTACTTGTACGCTCTGTAAGCCAAAGGATGGGTGCGTACCCCTGTAAAGGTCAAAAGGCGCGAGTTTCATCTTAAAAAAGTTACTTGTGGTCACTTCTAGAGCCTTCTAGAAGAGTGTTTGACGTGTATTGAGCGCCTCCAGATGGTTCATGCATCCCTATGATAGAGGAACTTATCCCATCAAGAGAGGAGCTACCCCATTCAAAAGAGGGAGTATCTCATTGATGTTGGAACTGAATAACTTCCTCTAGAACACTATAAATACAGGCATTGGGCCAAAGGAGGGGAGGTTGAAAGCTGAACATTCCAAGGGGTAAATGCTGCTGGAATTAGGAGACTTCCATTGTTAACTTGTGAGGAGAGATTACCATCCTTCTTGTTGCCATATTGGAAGTGGGTGAGCTTGTCAAAGTAGAGGAAATCTCTTGTTGGACCTTGGGAGGAGCTTGCACAACACCAAGGCTCAGGTTGTAATGGTTCCTTTTTTGTTTCCTTAATACAAATAAGTCCATTCTTCTCAATGATTTGTTGTTAATGAATTATTTCATGTACTCCTTGGTCTATGTGATGAATATGCTTTGTTTTATGAAATATTCAGGTGTTATGTAATCGTTTGCTTTTTAGTGTATGCAGGTCTTAAAGTGAAGGAGGAGCTCATCTGGATCAGCAAGGCTGGACTGCTACAACAAGCGTTGGATTTGAGGTATGATCGAAGAACACTTGGTTTCTCATAGAATAATGTATGTTTAGAGAAGGTTTGCTCTTGTTTGTTTTGTTTGTCACTAGAGAGTCTTAGACTCCTAGGGAGGTTAGTTTTGTCAGCAAAAATAACTCTTTCCGCATGACAAAGACCTAGTGAACACATCTCAAAACTCTTTAAAGAGATCAGTATAAGTTTGAATTTCTTCAGGGAAACAATCATCTCCAATGAATACATTTTCGATAACGTTGGGATTCCTAGAGATGTTCACTGGAACAATTTGTGAAACAATAGACATGTTACCCTCGGTGGAAAACTATGTTGGAGCCAAAGGATTTAAAATTGTGTGAACATCACTAGTAGATGAAGGACTGGACAAGCTTGATTCTACTTCTCGCAAATCATGGAGGAAATATGACCGATGATGCAGATCATCCCACATCTCTCAACACATTTCATTGCTTCTAGAATTTCTTCCTTGGATGGAAAAATAGTATCTAAGCAATCCATAACAGAATTTGAATCTAGAGTCGAGGTCGGAGCCACATCCCCATCTAGCTCCTCTGGTGAAAAAGGAGTAGGATCATTGTCTGTAGTGTTAACTATAGACTGATAAGCAATTTAAGCTGCAGACTTAGGAAATTCCATTCCACCCTCCTACCCTTCATCTAGTGTGGTGGTAGAAGAGGGCATGGGCTAAGGATCCGAAAAATAATGAGTTCTAAATAACTCTCTTCGAGAAGGTGCCTTGGAGGATGAGATAGCATTAATTCTAGAAATAGGAGCAAGAAAATCAAAGGCACCCATTAAGGAAGAGTACATTCCAACTCCTAGATTCTCTATACATTGTTTTAGATTGTTCACTAACAGAACATTAGATTCAGAAGATGCATTGGACTCACCTGGAGAATAATCCATTTGATCAACCATTACAATTCTCCCTTCATGAGGAAAACATAAGATGCGGAAAAACGATGATATAATAACATCCATCTCGTAAATCCAATTTCTACCTAAAAGGAGATTGTAATCCAAATTTGCATCAACTATTTCTACTTCAATATTTACCACCTTACCCCCAACACAAACAAGAAATACTAGAATTATCCCATGCGGTCTATGAGAATGACCATCAAATGATGTTAATAGAGTAGGTGAAGGAACAACCTGAGGTGATCCAATAGCTTTCCAACATGATATATACATTACACATGTGGAATCTCCCTCATCAACTATGCTTCGAAAGATATTTGTCTTTCAGTATGTAGACTTGATTTGAAAATCCATATGACGTGGGAGTCTCTTCTTGACGTTCGACATGTCAAATGTAAGAACAAGAGAGTTTTTTGGATCAACTACTCTGATTGCAGTGAGTAATGCACTCCCTTATGTTGGGCACGAATGGAGTACCTCTAACGCCGACATGGCACAAGGACTCTGAGCCAGATCTTCTACAATAGAGTAGTTCTAAGCTACCTTAACATTGGGGTTAATTGTCAAACTTTTTGCGAAGCCTTTCAGCATCCGAGATATAGACTCAACTATGGACCTCTTGTTATGGAGTGACTAGGAAACATCAGGGGTAGCCTTAGCGTTAGACAATTTTGATTCACCATAATCACATGAGTGTGTAGCAATGTCAATATGTGAACTCATCATATAAACATTTTATGTATTTCCCCTTCGTGGTTTCCCCTAGAAGGGGTACCGGTACTATGATTTGTGCCAACAAACAATTGTTTCCCTTGGGGAAAAGCATTAATTAGCACAACCTAGGAGCTAGAAGACCCTTGCTGAACTAAAAAGTGCTGAGCATCTTGAATCTTAGCGAAAAGATGATTCAAATGGTCAACATTGCATAACTTGCATGGAAACTTTACTTTCTTCCTAGACTCTTGTTTACCCCTCCCCTAGATCATTATCGGGCTTATTTGCATTACCCTTCCCATCCTAATTCTTCTTCTTCCCATCGAATTGTGGGTTTCCTTTAGCGTTATAAGTTTGAACAACATTTATAGATGAAGCTTGAGAAGGCATGGGCACTGATGGCAATGCATGCATAGGAGAAGAAGTTTGTAAAGACAACTGCTGCAATTGATTTAGCAGGTTCGTCATGCTATGATAAATAGGTCTGACTAGCTTGTCGGCATGGGGACCTAGCTTTGGCTTAGCTAGGTTAAACTTAGATCTAGGAGGATTAGGCAAACTTTTCTTAAGAACCCCAGATTGAGAATATATAATTTCTAGCTAATGGGCTCTAAAAATATCTTGTTCTTCGATGAATAAACTGAAGAGCGATACATCCTTAGAAATGTCAGGCTATAAAGATTTGAGAAACCACTATTCACAAGGTTAATCCTCTCTGCAGAAAAAGACGTTCCCTCTAGCCCAATGAGTGGGTCTAGCAACTGAAGTGACAATCAACTAGACATCTTCCTAGGTTACAATTAAAAAGAGGAAAGAAGGAGATGGCCTACCTTGTTCTGATGCTATTCTAATTTCCTTTTTTAAGGACCCTAAAATGCTTGTGTCACGGGCTTGTTACTGCTTCTCTCATTGTTTATGCACCTACACAAGTGATCAAGACACAAAAAGGCATGTCAAAACAAATATAAAATCCAATGTCAACCTACTTAACTGATCAAGGAATGCCAAGCTAAATGATACATGAACATATACATTTGGGGAAGATGAACGAGTAGTTGTGTATTATTAGAAAGTAAAGGGAATATTACAACCAAAGCCTTGATTTTGATAGGCTCTCCTTGAGTGGCAATCCAAGTCCAATCCAAGAACTCTCCAAGCACTCCTTCTCTAAGTCAAATGAATAGCATCTATGCACAATATTAGCATAAGGGTGCAAATAGACATAGACCAACCATTTGGGAATGGGAGAGGATGAATTTATGGGCTAGGGAAGGGAGTTAGGACCTATGTGAAGATAGGATTATGCCCTCATCTCAAGGAGGTAACTCATTGGGATAAGACCAAGAGGCCAAGTTGGGAGGATTCGACCTCATCTATGCCAAACAACCTCTAGCTCATCTCTATGGAAGCTTTTAGATCAAAAAGATTCTCATCCTCCTTGGGAAAATTACCTATTTGGGATCATCATAGGTGTTACACAGTAATTTGTCATTGCCTTCACTCCCAGTCCTTCTACTTGTCATGTGTCCAAATAAAACATGCTCATGCTGAACAAATGCTCTCTTATGCTGCCAATTGACCCACTTTTCCAAAGTTATCTTCCTCATCACAAGAATGGACTTAATATACGCGATGAATGGTGGTCGTAAACAGTCCAGCCGCGCTTCCAGCGGGGAGGTACATCTGTTTCCCATTACAGATTTCATGCTCTGGAGCGAGGCTATTTTCTATCTTTAGCGATGATCTGACTGGCTACATTGCTCACTAGCGATGTCATCACCGAAGCTTAGTTATGGACCCATGATGATCCAAATTGGGCGAATTCGTTCCAACAATTGACCTTCTGGATGACTCCAGACCTGGTTGTTGGCATAGGTTGTGTCGCCCTTCCTTCTCTGGTATGGTAGTTCTATCAATTGTGTTACCTTCCTTGGGGATAAGCTCTCTCTTCCACCTTTCATGGAGACTCATCCTCCTATTTAAACACTCACCTTTACTATGATTAGCTAGTTGGTAAATTCTTGGATTGAGCAGTGTTGTTAGTGCTTTTGGCTTTGATAGATAGCCGGTGTGGGTGTGACTAGTGTGAGAGTGTTGATAGCTTGTGGAAGGTTGTTAAGTTCCCTTAACTTTGTGTTAAAACTTATGAGTGAGAGAGAGGCCTTGTATGTTGGGAGATCCATCTTCAAAGAGTGAATGCTTGAGGAACATGCAGGCTGGATTCCTCTGAGAAGGCTTGCGACGTCAAGACTTTGGTTGTAAGCTTCCTCTTATTTCATTATTAATGCAATCAATGATGTTTTCCTATGTCTTGTATGTAATTTACTTGATAGCTGATGACTTCTTGACTTTATGAGTAAGTAGATCATTCTTGTTTCCGGTTACGTGCTTTGTTGCATTTCCTTTGCATTGTTTCAGGTTGATTACTCATTGAGGAGAAGGAAGCGAAAGCTGGAGCAGCGCAACATAACTCCATCGACCACCGGTTGAGGTAGGCCTCCAACTATGAATGTTTAAGGAATTCTATTGTTGATCTGTCCTTGCTGTGACTAGACCCACTCTAGGGCTAGAGGGGTTGCCTCTGTCTGCAAAGGGAACACTTTCCTACATCACAAGTTGGCAACTCTGCTGGGGAGTCTGTCCTATTTTCTTCTGCTTGTTTGCTCTTGTTTTGATTTTGATTTTGTTCTGTCTTGAATTTTGGGGATTAATTATCAGTCTTTTGGGTCACCTAGATCGATATGGGAAATCCCTCTATTGTCTGTTGGATTGAATGGTTCTTATTTGGGATTTTTTTGTTGATTTGTCATTGTTTTGAACATCATTGCAGGTAAAAGTTTAACAATCGCGCTGTCATTGCGCTCACTCTTTTGTAAAATCCTGTGCGACTCTTAATAATGTCACACAGTTGCGACGACTTTGAAAATCTGTCCATCGCGGAAAAGACGTGTACTTCCGCAACGACGTCGCCCTATTGCTACAGCTAGTTGCTTATCAGCGCTAGTTGCTTGTGTAGTTCCCACGATAATTCCTGTAGAATTGATTTTGTCAATTCTGCCTCCTGAGTCCATCACTCCTATTGATCCCTTGCTTTTTTTGCTTGCTCAGTAGCTTGTTTTTCACTATTTATGGTTAAGGCACTCTTTCTTTGGCTTTGTTGAATGAATCTTGCATTTTTTCCTATGTGACCTAGTTTGTTCTTTCAAGTCTTTGGATCAATTTGCTTGGTTGCTGGTTTTCTCAAGGTTCATTTGCAGCTTTCTTGTTGGTTTGATTGAGCCTTCCTCATTGCTTGTTTCTGGTTGATTTTTAGTGACAATTATTGGACCAACCTTTGGTATTGATTCGATTTTTTTTCACTACCGAACATAGATCACGATTGTTTGGATCAACTGGTTTTTTTCCACACTTGCTTGTTTGTTTCTTTTTAATTTAAAACATCAAAATCAAAAGACTACATTTATTTAGCATACGAAAGTGAAAGTGAATTTGCATTTCAAGGTTACATATTGGAAAGAAAATGATAAAATCTCTCATTAGTAGTATCCATGCACTGTAAGGATTGATGTCTGTATGCATTGTGGGACTGTTTTGCTTACCTTGGTTTTCTTGGTTTAGGAATGATCTCTCTACCCTCCTATAGGTAGGTGTTCATCGAAGTAAAAGGACATTTTTCTCATTCTAGCTGCATCCTAGGATTTGTTGAATACATACGGTAAGGCTTGAAAACTGAAACATAATTCAAGATCAACTTTAAAATGAACTGAATAAACCTAACAACGCATTGGAACATAACACTCATTACTTAGAGGTCTAGGCTAGAGACATGCTTCGGCATCGTTAAACCTAGTCACTATTGTTTTCACTCAAGGTTGGGTGATTCCTCCTTCTGTGACTCATGTACCGTCCAGTATAGGTTGGGAGACCCCACTAGGTTTATCATCCTTTATCCTTAGGAAGCCGTGTCTGCCACCTTGCAAACCATAACGCACCGAACACGGTATTCGGGAAGATTGACTGCCGTACGGAAAGTCCTTGGTCTTTATATGACTTCCAAGGTGTATATGCAGTTTTACAGGTTGTTTGGTAAACCTTTTGCCTAGCTCTCCAGAGTAGTCACTTTCGTTCCTTTTCAGACTCCCTAAAAGAAAAGGTCCATCTGAGCACTTGTCACTTCTGGCTCATTAAATATTCGAAGGTGACTAGAGTCATCTTTTTGTCCTTTCCTCGACTCTTTAAAGATGAAAAGGTCAAGTTTTGTTCTTGTGTCTTAAAATTTCTTCGGCCACGTTCACATTTACCCTGTTAGATCTTGTTTGTGTTTAGTTTGTGTAGGGTCCTTTCTCGTTAGTTTTCCTAGGATTTTGAATTGAATCATCCTGTCAGAATCACCAATCCTGTCTCCCGTTCCAAGTGACCAAGGGTCTCCATCCTCTGTTGCTCCCGAGGTACCGGTTGTTAGTGACACTCTTCCTGTTATCCTGAGTGTCCAACCACTTAACTCTTGCACCCCAGAGGATGAGTCTTACGATATTCATTGGAACCTCATTTGGGAGCCTTCTGAAGAAGACTTTCCCCCTACTCCTCCTATTGTTTTGGTCTCGATGTCTTCCTCCGACATGGATGAGACGACTTCCGTCTCCAGTGAAGAATCCTCTATGTCAGAAAGTGAAATACCTATGCCCACGAAAACTTCACCTTTCCATGCAATAGGAACTTCGCCTTTCCGTGTTACTTCCCTTGGTGTCACATTTCCTTTAAGATATAATGTTTTGGCAGACATCATTGGTTCCAGGTCTCCCCTTTCGAGTTCCATATGGTCTCGTACTGTCCCTCCGACCTTGGAGTCTTTTACCCCTCAGATTCACAATGTGTCCGTCACATCTGTTCCGACCATTCCAACTATTTGTGTGGCTTCTTCAACCCCTATCGTCAATGTTGCCATTGCTTCTTCAGTAGTGACTACTATTGCCTTGCCTTCTGCTGATCCTACCAATGGTGGCCCAACGACGGGAGTCGTTAATCCCACACTAAGTACCCCACCTTCTTCTGGTTCCATTCTAGCAGGGGGGCATATGATCAATATTTACAAGCTCCTCGGAATCCAGATCCTCAAAATCCATTTCATTATTATGATTCTCGTGGATCTCACATCTATTACCCCGGACCTATACCGTCTCAACCCGCGGTTGAGGTCACGGTTCCGTTGTCAGTTGCTTAGGGCAACACTGGTTATCATGGTGGCCAAGTATCACCTGCAAATCTTCAAGGACCACCCTATCAAGGTCAGCCATCTTACACTCATCCCTCTTATGGACAACCATATTACAGACAACCTTATCCAGGGCAACCCGACGGCCCACAAGGACAACCCTTTCAGGGACAACCTTCGGCCTCTGGTGGTTCATCTTTTACCTATCTTGGGAAACCTTCTGGTAACCTAGGACAACCTTACGTTCAACAAGGACAACCTGGTATCCAACAAGGCTACTCATCTGGGCAAGCCGATCAGCCTTACGTTCAGCAAGGCCAACCCACTGTCCAGTCTGGTCAACAATATGGACAAATTGGTCAGCCTCAAATTCAACCAAGCCAACTACCTGTCCAATCTGCTCAGCCATCCAACCCGTCAGGACAATCCTCAGTTGCGCAAGAACAACCTAGTACCCAGCAAGCTCAACCTTCTGGACAAATGGGTCAACCTCAATCTCAACTAGGTCAACCTTCTGGCTAGATGACTCAGCCTCAGTTCTCTCAAGGACATCCGTCTGGGCCTGCTCAACCAGGCACTCAAATGATTGTTGCTTCTCAAGTGTCACCTGGTTTTCAGCCCCCGTCTAGGCTCTAGACCCAATCTGGTCTTCTAATTCAGGTTGGATCCCAATCTCAACCTACTTATCAAATGCCGCCTCGCTCCTAGGCTCAGTTTGGAGCCCAACCACCTTATGGTTTTCAACAATCCCAAGGGCAAGCCCAATTTGCCCCATATCAAAATTATCAACAACTGCAGGTAAATCCTTACCTGAATTTCCAACAACCATATGTTGCTCCTGTAGGCCAAGTTGGTAATCAGTGGAATGTTGGGGGGCAAATCCAGGGTCAACCGTCTAGTTACAGCTATAACCCCTACGGGCAAAATTCCTACGGACAAGACCCTTATGGGCTAAATCTGTCTGGACAAAACCCATGGGGGCAACCAGTAGCTAGGTGGAACTCTAGTGCTACCTCGTACCCACGACCTCAGATGTCCTTTAACCCTCAATTACCCTTTTTAGTGACGTTGGAATTACTGAATGTGTCAAAACAGACAAATGATCCCATTCTTCATAATCCGTATTGGCCGCTAGTTCCAACTAAGATTCTAGGTGATTGTCCCAAGTTTGATGGTAAAGCTAGAGAAGATCCCCAAGCTCATGTCATGACATATCATTTATGGTGCTCGTCAAACTCATGGCTTGATGATTCAATCCGACTTCGCCTTTTTCAACAAACTCTCACTAGCTCTGCTGCTAAATAGTATATTGAGTTAGCTCGCGGATCTTTTTAGGACTTTAACTCGTTAGCTATGGCATTTTTAACTCATTTTCAGTTGCCGATTTGATATGAAATGGGTACACATCTCCTGACATCCTTAAAACAGACTACAACCACACATATCTTCGATCATATTCATGAATGGAGATGACGTCACCGTTTGATTAATTTTTGGATTCCTGACCATCTTCTGACTGATTGGATCACAACTTCATTTTTCAGTCCAATAGCCTGGGACATTGCTTGACTTGGTTTACTCCCAGTCCGGTACACTATATGATTATTTGCCTAATGCTTCAAGGCCCAAAACTTCCAAAGCTCCGCCAACACCATCTGTTGACGGTGTCATCGGTTCTATTAATGCACCCTCTAAGACATCTTTTGCGAACCCTGGGAAGCAAAAGTCGAATGCTTCAAACAAAAATACTTCTCAAGGTGTATCCAATTCTGGTAACGCTTCCGAGGTTAATTCCGTCCAGTGCACCACAATAGATAAAGCCTCGAAAGGGAAAAAGAAGGGAAAAGGAAAGAATAAGGCCGATCAACCGAAGCAGGATTCCCCTAAACCTCCACCTGAGGAAGGTGCCAAACGCAAGCCTAAGTATCCTTACCTTATCTGTGACAAGGATCACTACACCAAAGACTGCCCAAGGCGGTCTGAAGTCATTTGCTGAAAGGTGCCCCTGGAACTCCTGCCATGCTCAAAAAGCCTTTTCCCTCGCAACAAACTCAAATGGTGGCTGATCCATCTCAAACATCTTCTCCCTTTGGTTCTCAGGTATTCATGGCTGGGACGATTCCCGTCCACATTAGTACTCAGGCAAAAGAGTATTTTTCACCTGCCGGGAAGGAGCCTGAGGTCCCCTCTAGCGCTCCTCCATCCAGTTTTGGTCCCCTTCATATTGAGTGACCTAGCACCCCTTTTGCCAAATGGGGCATTTATTATATGACCTGTAACCCTCGCTCGGCCGGGGGGCATGGGTATATCATCGTTGCCATTGACTATTTCACAAAATGGGCCATGGCGATGCCTAGACTATTCGAAGACGGTCACACAGCGACGCAATTCTTATTCAATCATGTTATTTCACGATTCGGAGTCCCTCAGGCTATCGTCACTGATCACGGAAAACATTTCCGTAATCATATGATGATTGAGTTAACAACCCAGCTGGGCTTGCGCCATGATAGTTCGACGCCGTACTATCCTCAAGCCAATGGCCAAGTGGAAGCTGTCAACAAAGTTTTAGTTACAATGCTTCAACGCACTGTTGGAATGCACAATTCCAACTAGCATTTAATGTTGTTCTCCACCTTATAGGCCTACTGAACTTCAATGAAGGATGCCACCGGGTTCACCCCGTTCCAATCGGTTTACGGTCTGGAGGCTACCCTTCCGATTGAGTGTGAGATCCCTTCTTTGAAATTAGCTGTCGAATTACTCCCAAACACTACTTCGGTAGAAGAACGTCTTTTCTACCTAGAGTGACTAGATGAGACCCGTCGACGAGCCGCTCTAGCTATTGAAACACAGAAGAAGAGAGTGAAAACTCACTTCAATCATACTTTCCATCCTCGTTCTTTTGTTGAAGGAGATTTAGTCCTGCTTTATGATCAAGTGAATGATAAGCTGGGGGCAGGAAAATTCGAGACTATGTGGCACATGCCTTATATTGTGAAGCGAGTTTTGCAAAAAGGGGCCTATGAGCTGATTGATTATGAAGGAAACCCTCTAGATAAGCTTTGAAATGGGCTTTATCTGAAAAAATATTATGCATGAACCCCATGCACTCTGATTTGTACATACGCGTGTTCTTAGCAAGTGTGTTGTGTGTGTGTGTTTTCATGTTTAGCTTGGTGTGTAGGCAGAATTGCCACTTATTGTGTCTTTTTACTTCGTATGCAGATGTCTAGTACACCTTACATTGGTTTCGCTGATGGTGCCTGCCGTAGTACACGCAACCCGTCTTCTGCGGCATGGGTGATCTACGGTCCTCACGATGAGTTAGTAGACCTTCAAGGTGTTTGTCTGGGTTGTACCACAAACAATGTCGCTGAATATAGTGTTGTTATTGAATTACTGACCGAGGCTATTAACCTCGGCATTCATGCATTGGTTGTGAATTTGGACTCTCAGCTTGTTGTCCACCAACTTAATGGGCGTTATTCCATCAAAGATCATCGGATTTTGAGGTTGTATTTACGTGTTAAATTGTTAGAGAAGAATTTTGATTTTATTACATATCAACACATTCCAAGACGATTAAACACATTAACTAATGCATTAGCAAACCATGTATTAGATAGACATTTGCATAACATGTAATCAAAACAGTATATAGAAGCATTCAAAACACAATAATGAACCATAGGAATATATATATACTTATATATATATATATATCTCGTGTGGTGCACCGAGGCACTCAAAAAATAAATGTATATGTCCAAATAGAGTCTGTGTTCTTCATACATTCGAGACACATGTCTCTCAAAAAATCAACAGGAAATAAAACCTAGGCATCTACTGCGGTGGGTTATCTTCCCTATGGCACACCACCGCTCGTGCAACCCGCCTCAACAGTCAATGAACCCTAGGTATCACCCCTACTGTATGGATCTGGAACTCTATGGGGACCTCCTCGATCCCCATGTAATCAGGGATCCTCACCGTCAGGCCCTCAAGATTTTGGGCCACTATCTCTATCGAATCGCCAGCTGGAGGAGCCATGGCTAGCTCTCTAATGCCCTGTGGATCCCTCTATGCCTCTGGAGCCAATCCTACAGGTCTCACTGGTCCCACATCTGCAAATATCATAGAGTACATCATTAGGACATATCCATTAAAAATAAAAATAAAAACATCATAAAAGGATAAATACAAAAATAGTATGATCAAGTGCTTTACCGCCCTCATCCCACTGCTCACCAGGGGGCAGTTGGATGTCGGGGTCTCCGCGAAAGTCCATACCAGCATATGGTCAGTCCGCAATAAAGATCGTCTGGCACTCCAGCCACTCACGGAATAGTGTCTCCCATGACACTGGGCGTTCGCCACCTCCCCGTGGCATAACGTGTGCCCACCGTGTGATCCAAATCTCCCATGGTCTGGGCGCGTCCAAGTCCATATCTTGCAACTACAGTGCCGGCACCCGCTCCATAATAAGCGGGATCAAGATGGACCCGTAGCCAAATTGTTTCGTCTCTGCTCGAAGACAGTTGGTAAGTTGTCTCTTCATGTTAGCCATCATTGTTTCCACCTAGTTGAACATGGTCGGATTAAGGAATTCAAGAGCCAACCGTAGTTGGGTCTTTGATGCCTCATGTTGGGCTTGGGAGCCCGCTGCCCTTGTTACCATAAAGAGAACTACACGAAGAACCAAGTCTTCCATCGTCAGAATTACCACCTTCCTGCTCTTTGATTTGCATGCCCGGGGGCACACTCGTGTCATCAGCATCTCTAGCGATTCGCCCCCGGGGTGTTGGCCCTCTAGAATCAACCTCTCACTGCGACGGGACAATCCGGTCAGAAAATATATGTCTGTTGCATCGAACTCAATGTCTCGGCCCCGGATTATGAACTTTCCGTCTGTTGGATTCCATGCATGGATTATCAGCTCTAGCAAATCAGGTTGGGCCTGAAGGTGTGGAGTAAGGAAGAATTTTAGCAACCCACACGCACATAACGCATTTCGGCACCCAGCATTAGCAAAAGCTTCCTCATCATTAACATTGTGAGTTCGTTCCTGCCAAACAAATGCCATGATGCCCTGCATGATGATAAAAGATGAGTTAGAACTTCGTTTATCAATTTCAATTCATAATTTGCACGAAAAATTAATTTTGTGTCGTCATCGCGACTGTTTTTAAAACAGTTGTGATGGCGCGAAGTTGAAAGTCCATTTTTCTTGCAGTCATTGCGAGAATACATCATATTCTCATGACGATTGGAAGGCATTACGTGTAAAGCACGCTCGGTCATCACATACCTGAGTGGCATACCCGTGATGACCGAGCGACGAACTCTGACTCAAAAAATCTGTTTAAAACTTACATACCTAATGCTAAAATGCATGAAAAGACTACTTAAATGAAATTCAGGGAGAAGTCTCCTTACTTGGTATAGGTTTGATGACGAACCGATGACGAATGAGGCCGGAATCAGCTTGAGAACTTTGCTCTGGTTGGTGCTCCAAATGCTCCAATGGTAAAATGAACAGTGCAAATGGTAAAAAAAAATGAATTACCCCCCCTTTTTATAGTAATAATTTGAAATATTTAAAATTTCACTTTAGAATGTGGGTATTTACCATTTCTTGCATGGTTAATTGGAGTTTTTTGGGTTTTTAACTCTATTTCCCTATATATTAATCATTTATGTCGAATGGGTTTTACGTTTGACGGGTTTTTGTGCAGAACTGTAGGAGTTATGTCATACTTCGTGTGCACTTGGTCCATAAAGTCATCTTTAACGCTCTTTTCTGACTTCAAAAAATGAAAAGATAGTCGAGTTGTTCCTTTCGACTCGTTAAATGAAATGAGAGGCAGTCTGCTTTAAGCTCTTTTCCGACCGTGTAAACACGAGAAGATTGTCGAGCTTTTGTCGTTTTTGGGCTCGTTATTGATTACAAAATGACGTGGTTGGGAGATCCATCTTCAAAGAGTGAATGCTTGAGGAACATGCTAGCTGGATTCCTCTGAGAAGGCTTGCAACATCAAGACTTTGGTTGTAAGCTTGCTCTTATTTCATTATTAATGCAATCAATGATGTTTTTCTATGTCTTGTATGTAATTTACTTGATAGCTAATGACTTCTTGACTTTATGAGTAAGTAGATCCTTTGCATTGTTTTAGGTTGATTGCTAATTGAGGAGAAGGATGCGAAAGCTGGATCAGTGCAACGGAACTCCATCGACCACTGGTTGAGGTAGGCCTCCAACTATGACTATTTAAGGAAATCTATTGTTGATCTATCCTTCCTGTGACTAGACCCACTTTAGGGCTAGAGGGGTTGCCTCTGTCCATAGAGGGAAAACTTTCCTGCATCATAGTAGGTATGCAAGGGAACATAACGATTCCATCGTTGGTCAAGTATAGTGTAATAGGTGACCATCACTGTTTTAAGTCTTATAAGAGCGAAAATTCTCATTTTAGGGTTTTAAGAGCTATATCTTCAGGGAAATCTCAAGGCATTTTCCAATCAAAGTATTCAGAGGGATTTGAGTTGTATACATGAATGAGTACATTGCATAATGGTCATGTTTCGGGCACTTCGGGGTATGTCACAGGGAAGTGCAGGAGGTGTTACAAAATAATGTGTAAGAGATACCCCCTAAAGCATGAAGGCAGAATGAGGAGTGATGACTGGGATGCTTTACGAGTTTTTACAAGGATGAGAACACGCACTATCAGGAGACCTACAAATCAAGGACACATATACATATACATATCTAATATCAAGACATGAATTTATGGCATGGGTACAACCATCCAAATGATGAATACTATATGAAAAGATCCATGGTATGGGCGTAGCCATCCAAATCACAAGGATCATCATAAATATAAAGTCCCACGGTATGGTCACAACTATTCGTATAATAGAAACATGTGTACAAGAATGAACAACATATAAATCCACATAACCTGAGTCATATTAGACGAGTACTTCTCATGAAATTATTTCTCAAACTTTCTCCATGACAATTCCTTCTCTCTAATGACCTTCACATTTCTTAAATATTCCCACTAGATGTTAGACTTAGCCTTCAAGTTGGATATAGCCACTCTAGCCTTCATATCATTAGAGTAGTCATGGAATCTGAAATACTTCCTCATTCCTAACAACTAGATTTTTTCCTCTTTAGCCTTTTTTTTTAATCCATCAAAACTAGGAGGCTTGGATTTATTGATGCCATTGGGAATTGAGTACTTCTCTCTCATCATTTTTCAATGGTGTTTCTTGGTTGTTGCACTAGAAAAATGGTTATCACTACTTGAGTCTCTTTCTAGAGTGTTGACTGGGGTTTCTCCCATCATGATGTCTTCACTAGTTAGCCTATGCCATTTACTTGACTTGTTTCCTTATTCTCCATTGGCTTCTAGACCTTGATTTTTTATTTCAGAGGGAATTTTCCCGGAATTGTGCCTACCTAGATAAATGGCACCAAGCCCATGTTTCTTTTGTCTTTGCAGATCTAAAAAACTCTACAACATCACTACATTTACCTCTTCTTGTCTTTCTTGTTCTCAAAAAATATTTTGATTTTATTCCTTACAAATTATCAATTCAACTCTCGAACTCTTAAGGGTCACCATCCAGCCAGGGGAGTTTTCCTTTGATCCTTTTCCCACAAGGTCCTCTTCCTAATGATGATATGATTTGGGCCATCATGATAGCTAGACTCCCTACTACCAACAGTAGTAGGGAGAATTTCCTCTTCTTTGACCTTTGCTCTCTCTCTTTTGACTTTAGCTCTTCTCCTCGTCTATTTCACTGGTTTTCTCTCTCTTCTTGGCACATAAATCAAACTTGTTTATGATAATCCAAATGATAATTATTCACACTATATTTATACACATCTAGGTGGTTGAATAGTTCTCTTCTAGATCCGACTTCTCTAAATAAGGTTGACTTGGTCTCGTGGGGTCAAAATGGACAATTTTTACTCAAATAAAAAATATGTTTCTTACTTCTTTCAAAAGGCCTAGTAAATAGATTGAATCATGAAAAATATTATTTTGACTCAATGAACTCTAGAAGCATGAAAAACACGCTTGAACTAAATAACAATTTGACATGAGCATGAAACCAATGCTTGAAAAATAAAAAATATTTTTCTTCTTTTGCTTTTTACATGAAATATGTAATGACATAAGTACAATGATATTATGAAGACTAAACCTAGTTACATTTTCCAATGCTCCCTCTTATCTAAGGAGGTATTAATAATTACATAACTAGTATAAGGATACTCTCAAATTGAAATATTCTCATAAGAAGAGTCAGATTTATAAGCCATCTTCAAGCATCAATGTCATGACCAGCATTGTCAAATTGCAATATTGCAAGGCCTTGACTAACGAGCTCTAACTCTCCCCTAGATTAGAGAACAATGTTAGGAGGAATACACTTGGACACCAACACTACATGCTCTTTAAGGCACATACCCCTTCTAGATGTTCACAAGGTATGTCCTTACAGGACTATTCTTATCTTGAATTCTCAATCCTCAAAGAATATTGGTCCTCTTCAAATACCCTTATCTTGGATATTATGTCCTATCCTTAAAGAGTATCGATCCACGAGACTACTTCCTATCTTGGATTTGCAATCCTCAAGGAGTATCATCCTAGATTCTTATCCAATCCTCCATTCTTCTGACCAGTGCATTCACTAGACATATAGTTGTTAGTCCTGACCTAGTGCATGACACATGGAGAATACGATGTCCTTCATCACTCTCTCTTAACCAAGAGGAGATCCTTACTCCCTCTCAACTAGGGAGACATCATCACAATCCTCATCTTGTATCTATCATCAAATAATTATTCTTCCATGGATATCTTAGTAGTAACTACAAGGGCTCCTATCTTGCATCATCATATCATATATGAGCTTCGACCTTCCTAGATGTCATGGAGCCAAACTCTTTTAGCTTTGTGATGGGCTTATTTCCATCATCCTTTCAAATCACATTCCGTCAATCATCTTTTCTAGTATCTATCATCAAAATTACCTTGTCAAATCAATTAATGTTGAGACAATAATATCTCTTTCTATCCAAAAGGAAAGTGAACTTCCATCAAACTCATCATGCCATCAAGTGATAAGGAAACTATTTCATGACTTCCTATATCAAATTGTTGCCTTTCCTACCTTTATGGTGTACACATTTCTGCCATATCATCTTTTAGGAAGCCATAACATATCCAAACACCTTTTCAATCTCATACTTTCCAAATCATAATGGCCTTTAGTCAAGCTGCCAAATTCTGCTACTTACTACCTCTGAGATCAATATCCCTTCGCATGGTCTATCTTCATATTGTACTAGATCTTTTCTTCAAGATATTTAGCTTTAAATCAAAAATGAATTTGTTCTTGAATCAATAATAAAGCTTCAATATCATAGCCATTAGAGTCTTTACAGTTTCCTATCAAGTTTTAATTACTATCTTTCTTACATTCTTTAAAATACCATATCAGATGTTGACCAATATCACCATGTGTCCTGCTTAACTATCATGCTTCTATATATCAAATAACCATATGGAAGTGTCCTAATTTTTTAAATCTAACCAAGACATACCATGCTCATGATTCCAAGTATATTTTTGCATCCAACTGTTCCTACAATACTTTCTGAACACATGAATCTACTTTCTAATTAAGAGCCATTTTTCTAAAGATATGCATACCTCTTTCTTTCATATAGCCATTTATCTGACTTCCTTCTAAATGAATTGCACTTTAAATTTATTTTTAAATAATTTATATGATAAGACTCCTTTCTTAATATGAAAAATGTTTCAATTATACCTTCATGTTGCAACTCGATTATCTTCATACCTTCAACCTTCTTCAATGATTGCTTCCATAATATTCTAGTGGAATATACTTCTACCATGTTACTATGAATCTTCCATACATCGAGGATCCTTATACGATGTTGCATATTGTCATTGATCTTTCTTAATGGATTTTCTTCTATAGTAGATCCTTGTAGTTCCTTTTCTAATAAATGATAGTTTTTATATCATCATGATACAACGTATTTGCAGCATGAACTCTGAGGTGTTAGATGGCCCAATTCTTTCTAATCTTGTCCTTGCTAGATGTTTAGACGTATTCTTCCAATAATGCAATTTATTTAGACTCTAACTCTTCTAATTCTATATGCTTCTTTCCATGATGCTATAATTTGCAAAAACCAAGACTCTTCTACAAATTTAATTGCATATGCTACTATGATTTCCGTCCTCTAATAAAATAGAAAACAAACTAGTAGTAGAGGCAGAGTCCTTTAATTATAAATATTTTTATGATCTTCATTCTTCAGATTATTTTCAAGTTCTTCATATTCTTCAGTAGTGTGAGCTCCACTCCTTTCCTTCCTCTTAATTGTTCTTTCTATTTTGAGGATCCTTAGGATAATCCCTCTTAAAGTGACCATATTCATTTCACCTAAAGCAGTGTACTTTGGACATATCTTATCTTCCATGTGGTTGATTGTTCTTGCTATTATTCTACTTTAAATGAGTTTCAAATATTTCAAACTTTATGTTCTTATTCTTTGCTATAGAAACAAAATATTTAGGCATTTCATTGTTGGGTTTGGTGTCATCCTTGGCCTTCAATATTGTTTCTTCTATAATACACAAATCGCACAACTCATCAGAGTTCGGAGTGTCCTTTCTTGAATAGATGTCAGTCACAAAACTACTCCATTCTGAGGGTAAAGCATTGACTACACAAGTATTTAATTTAGAATGGAAAATAACTTCTCCAAGCCCTTGTAGTTGATCCTTCAATTGTGAGATTTTTATAAGATATGAGGCCAAGTATTCATCTTTTGACAACCTTGTTTTGTAAAGTAGAATCCTCAAAGATATTTTCTAGCCTATGGTACTAATTGCATATAGTTTTACCAACTTATCATAGATTGTTTTAGATGTGCCCAAATAGGCAACAAAGAGGATAAGATGATATTTGGATTCAATGGGAATCCTTTGAAACCCAATTTCTCCTTTGTTGTACTTAGCCAAATCTCGATTCTTATCCCTCTCTAGTTCTATAACTAACCCAAAAATGGATCCTGGATAAACAAGTCTAAAAGACTTCATATAAGAGGTAAAAGGTGCCAAATGGCACAAATTCTTTGTAAATTAGAGGAAAATGAAAGTCAGAGGATACTCTCAAAAATAATCTCATAGCAGAGATCCCTTCATTCTGAGTCCAACACAACTTGAATGGGCAAAAACGGACTTCAAATGGGAAGGCTATCATAAAATGAAGCTGCCCCTTTTCAAAGGAAAAAGAGGCAAAAATTCCTTGATAATGGGTCCTAAAAACCCTCAAAGTCTTCCAAATCTCCCAAAAGGGAAAAACCATCGCAAAAGGAGAAGTCATGGAAAATTCGGATTACACTATCGGAACCCAAAAACATGAAGAAAACCATGAAATTGAACCTATCGGAGGATTAAGTCAACAATGAACAGGGGTCATCGGATCTGGCCTATCAATGGTCTAGATCCGATTGGCATATCACATCAGCGGTGATAGGTGGCGGCAATTAGAGGCATAACGTGCGATGGGACCAGGCCGATGCGATACCGGGATCACCGATATCAGTGGATCGCAATCAGCGTTGACATAGACCCTGCTATATGGGAAGGCCTCGGGCTTGTACAATCTGCGATTGCGACTTGTCACATCACAATATCATGTCGGTGCATTTAAGAGGAGCGGAGATATATGGTATATATGCGATGTGATAGCTAGACTCAACGGTAATGCAAATCGGATTATATATATTTTTAAATCCACTTAAAGGCATTTTTCAATGTAAATTCACATATTTTTTTATTAAATGAGATACAAAGGGGAAGCACGATGCGATGAAATACTGACCCGAGAGGGTTTATTAACGTTATTGAACATTATTTCTAGTCCAATATGGCAGATTTTCAACGTTTTTAACCCAATTCTAAAATACAAAGGGGCAAGCCCTTGCAACATGCGATGATGACTTACGAGTAGACCCGATAGGAAAATAAAGTGCAGTCATGAATGTTTCAAGTTTGGGTGAACAGTGTTTTGGAGGATTTCCCGTATTTTTGCAACATTTATCTATGTTAATGAAAAAAAGTCGTTTCAAGGATTTCGAAGGCCTGATGTGCTCATCCGTTACAACATAGGTGGCATTCATCCCCGAGGGCATTTAGCAATGATGGCTAACATTTGGAGAAGGGATTTGAGTGGACTAAAATAGGAAGACAAAGATCCCGAGAGGGAAATGAAACAGACAAAGCCAATTTGGTTTAAAAGCCATGAATATCAAAGATAGTGAGCTAGTTGAGTTGCTGCTGAGTAGTTGTTGATGGTTGTTGGGTTTTGCTGTTGAAGGAGAAGCCAAAGTAGGAAGCTAAGGCCAAGAGGCAGCGCAGAAGCCAAGAGGTAGCGCAGAAGCAAAGAAAGTAGCCTATGGGGTCACTTGGAAGCCAAGTGAAAGGCCAAGAGGACTGTTTTTCTGATAGAAGGCAAAAAGAAGCCAGAGCGAAGAGCGAAGAGCTGAGAGCCAGAGCTAAAGAGCCAGAGTTAGAGCCAAGAGCCAAAGAGCCAGAGTCAGAGCCAAGAGCTAGAGCTAAAAGCCAAATCTTCAAGAGCCAGGGGATTAGATGGTGTTTGAACCCACTGTTTTTGTGCAAACAGTAGGATTTGGGCCAAGAGCTTGTAAAAAAGACTTACACCATAATCCTAGAGAGCCTAGTTGAGTTTACTAGAGCTCACAAAGATGTAGCCCAAGAGTTGTGGGTGAACTCCAAATTAATATTGTTGTTCATGTGTCTACTTTATTGCTGCATTATCTCTGTTGCTTTATTCACTGTTATATATATATATATATATATATATATATATATATATATATATATATATATATATTATATTATATATATATATATATATATTATATATATATATATATATAAGCACATTTACATATCAACACAAACAACAGATTTTTAAAGCATATAATCAATTTAAGACAAACATAATCATACACTATATTGTCAAGCATTTCTTATTTCCACATTGGTTAATCAAATAGACTTGGGAATATTCAAGCTTTGGAAGTGGGAGAGGTTCTTGTAAGTTAGACAAGAAGCCTTTAGTGCCCCATTTTCAAATCAGGTGGTATCAGAGCTTAAGATTGATTAAGCCCACCTTCAAGGAAGGTTATATCAGAATGCTTGATTAACAGAGAAAATATTTCTTGTCTGAAATGTGTTTGAACAACAAGAGGTTGATTGTATGCTTGTTTTGCAGACTGACTATTTTTTGAGTTTGCAGAGGTGAAGGGAAATTTATTGATAGCTCAGTCCAAGAAGGACAAGAAGGAGAAGGGCTGAAGGCACTCTTCTTATCCCAAAGGACCTCAAGGCAACCCAAAACACAAGAGGTTGCTTAAATAAGCTCTTTATTTATCTTGTTGAAGTTTTTTTTACTCGTTGGCATAATGACAACTTCTACAAGTGGGTCCTCAAATTCTGCTTTCTTCACAGGATTCTTTGATGAAGACATGAAGAAAGAGTTGTCCATCATGATGGATATGGAGAGAGAGATGTATGAGGATGGAAGGAAGAGCAACATACTTAGAGAACAACTGAATTCCATGAAGGAAGAGAAGCAGTTGCTTGCTAACAAATTGCAGGAAATGGAGAGGCAACTTCATATTGGAAATATGAACCTGAAGAGGATGCAGGAGTTGGAAACATAGCTCTTTGTTGTCCAAGAAGCCTTAGTCAAGTACCAACTTGAAGAATAAGTAAGCCATTCCATTTTGTGTTTTCAAATTCTTATGAGAATGTTTATATTGGTTCTTTTGAAAAACATACTAGAGGCATAGGTTCCAAGCTAATGTCCAAGATGGGATATGAAGGAAAGGGCTTGGGAAAGCATGCACAAGGTATTGTTGAACCAATAATGGTTGAGGAAAGGCCTAAGTATTTGGGTCTTGGCTATGGATGGTCTTATGGAGAGAACTCCAAAGCTGCCATGAATGCCATTGAAACAGTCCTAAGAAGGAGTTTCATTTGATGTCCTCTACCTCAAAAGTGTGAAGGTTGTATTCAAGAGGAATATAATAGCTTGAAACATCAATTGCAGGATGCAGGTGTTCAAAAGCACACACTTGAACCAGAGAGTTGGGGAGACTCTAATAGCCTTGAAGAGATTGATGGTGTTCCAAAGGGAGCCACTTCTTCATTTGCTTCACCTCCTCATGAAGGCAATAAAGGTGAAAGACACAGGTATAAATCTAGTTCTAATCATATTCCTTTTGATTTTGCAAAGCATGGTAAATTTCCACATATGTATGGGAAAATAATTGCATGCTACTTTTTTGGTTTGGATAACCATGATGTTTCTAGATGTTGGAAGAGAATGACCACATACAGGAAACTTTTGAAGGAAAAGAAGCAAGCGGCAAAAGGTCCATTGGATAAGGAAAATCATGTTGTAAAGAGAACGCACAGGCAGTACACTTACTGCCATAAGCGAGGACATCTTGTTGCAAAATGTTGGACTTTGAATCTAGCAATGCTTCCATAAAAGCTGAAGAAAGTGGAAGAGAAGATGGCAAAAATGGAAGTGAAGATTCCATGAATAATGTGTCTCAGAATGATTCACATGATGATGCTGATGTGTAGACAAAGGTAGTAACTTTGAAAAGGGTTGGTAAGAAATGTTTAGAGTTCTTATCCGATTGAGATTGCATGTCTATTGATGAATCTACATTATATTTCATTACAACTTCGAAAGTAGAGTGTGCTTAAGCAAAAGTTGAAAGGTGAAATGCATGCATGAGCTTGAGATGCATGAACACAGGGATGTTGATGATTTCCTTGTTTTTGAACATTTATGTGTAATTAAATTGCAGATTTGATTGCTTTGACATGCATGTGATGCCATGTTGACTTGGAAGAAGTTAACTTGGTCTCCAAATGGAGATAATGATGAAGTGTTTCATCTTTTGAAAAAGAGTCCTAATGGTCTTTTCCTACATGCTTGACTTGAAGGATCATTTGTTTAAAGGAATATTTTGTGGTCCTATTATCTAGTCCATCATTTGTATGTAGATGTAAGACATGGAGGTGTTCAAAAGATGTGAAAATGTATTTATTTTGTTGAAGAAGGAGTTTAGTCCATCCAGTTGTTGTTTGTTGCCTGTTGTTGTTAACAGTTGTTGTTGGCAACTTGTCAAACAAGTACAAATGAAAGTTTTGTGGAGCAGATGTACTTCACATTTCTTTGAACCACCTTAGATCAATGGTCAAGGCAAAGAAGTTCAAACCACCTTCTATGACCAGTACAGTAGAATTTTTGTAGGAAGGCAAGGAGGAAGAAAGTCTTCCCAGGAAGACCATCCCATGCAAGAAGGGAAGTGGTCAAAAAATTTGGCTTTGAGGCACTATGCAAAGGCAAGTGTAGGGAGTTTGAAAGAAGAGGGTGAGTCACTCTCATTTACTGTTCAGATTATTATATGAGTCTTTTGGAAACCGAAAGTTCTCTTAGTGGGAAGGCGTGATCCAAAAATGGATCCTGGATAAACCTCTAAGCCTAAAAGACTTCATATAAGAGGTAAAAGGTGCCAAATGGCACAAATCCTTTGTAAATCAGAGGAAAATGAAGTCACAAGCTTCTCTCATAAATAGCCTCATAGAAGAGATCCCTTCATTCTGAAACCAACGCAACTTGAATGGGAAAAAATGGACGTTAGATGGGAAAGTTATCATAAAATGAAGCTACCCTTTTTCAAAGGAAAAAGAGGCAAAAATCCCTTGATAATGGGTCCTAAAAACCCTCTAAGTCTTCCAAATCTCCCAAAAGGGAAAAACCAACGCAAAAGGAGAAGTTATGGAAAATTTAGATTACACTATCGGAACCCAAAAACATGAAGAAAACCATGAAATCGAGCCTATCGGAGGCTTAAGTCAATAGTGAACAGGGGCCGTCGGATCTGGCCGATCAAGGGTCCATATCCGATCGGCATATCGCATCGGCGATGGCAGGTAGAGGTAATTAGAGGCATAATGTGCGATGGGACTGAGCTGATGTGATATCGCAATCACCGATATCGACATATTGCAATTGGCATTGACATAGACCCTGCTATATGGGAAGGCCTCAGGCTTGTGCGATCTGTGCTTGCAACTTGTCGCATCGCAATATCACGTCGATGCATTTCAGAGGAGTGAAGATATATGGTATATATCTGATGCAATAGTCAGACCCGACAACAATACGAACCAGATTATATATATTTTTGAAATCCACCGAAAGGCATTTTTCAATGTAATTCCGTATATTTCATTATTAAATGAAATACAAAGGGGAAGCACGATGCGATGAAATACGGACCCAAAAGGGTTTATTAATGTTGTTGAACACTATTTCTAGTCCGATATGGCAGATTTTCAATGTTTTTAATGCAATTCTAAAATACAAAGGGGCAGGCCCTTACGACATGCGATGTCGACTTATGGGCGGACCCGATAGGAAAATAAAGTGCAGTCATGAATGTTTCGAGTCCAGATGAACATTGTTTTGGAGGATTTCCCATGTTTTTGCAGTGTTTCTATGTGTTAACAAAAAATGGTCATTTCAAGGATTTCGAAGGCCCATTGTGCTCATCCGTTACAACATAGGTGGCATTCATCCTCGAGGGCATTTAGTAATGATGGCTAATGATCAGAGAAGGAATTTGAGTGGACTAAAACAGGAAGACAGAGAGCCCGAGAGGGAAACGAAACACACAACACCGATTTGGCTTAAAAGCCATGAATGTCAAAGATAGTGAGCTGGCTGAGTTTCCGTTGAGTAGTTGTCGATGGTTGTTGGGTTTTGCTGCTGAAGGAGAAGCCAAAGCAGGAAGCTAAGGCCAAGAGGCAGCACAGAAGCAAAGAGAGCAGCCTATGGGGTTACTTGGAAGCCATGTGAAAGGCCAAGAGGACTATTTTTCTGATAGAAGGCAGAAAGAATCTAGAGCAAAGAGCAAAGATCTGAGAGCCATAGCCAAAGAGCTAGAGTCAGAGCCAAGAGCTAGAACTAAGGGCCAAAGAGCCATAGTTAGAGCCAAGAGCTAGAACCAAGAGCCAAGAGCTAGAGCCAAGAGCCAGAGTTTCAAGAGCTAGGGGATTAGATGGTGTTTGAACCCACTGTTTTTTTGCAAAACAGTAGGAGTTGGGCCAAGAGCTTATAAAAAATACTTACACCATAATCCCAGAGAGCCTAGTTGAGTTGACTAGAGCTCACAGAGATGTAGCCCAAGAGTTGTGGGTGAAATCCAAATTAATATTGTTGTTCACTGCTTTATTCACTGTTATATATATATATATTATATATATATATATATTATATATAATAATATATTATATATATATATATATATATATATATATATATATATATATATATATATATATATATATATATATATATATATCAGTAAGCACATTTACATATCAGCACAAACAACAATTTTTTCAATCATATAATCAGTTTAAGACAAACATAAGCATACACTATATTGTCAAGCATTTATTATTTCTGCATTGGTTAATCAAATAGACTTTGGAATATTCAAGAATTGGAAGTGGGAGAGGTTCTTGTAAGTTAGACAAGAAGCCTTTATTGCCCCATTTTCAGATCAATAACTTTGCCTATAACATGGTCCATGACTTCATTCTATATAAGCACCAAATCAATTCTCTTCGTCCATGCTTGAAAGTTTGACAATCCATTGAGTTTGTTGCCTTCCTTACAAAATGAATTCATTTGATTTTAAGTTTGAGACGTAGAGAGTAATAAAGTACTTACTTTTCGAGAAAGTGATCCGCTTGATGATGATGTCTTTAAATACCTTGATTCTCCCAAGATTTCAAGAGTATGTAAGTATGTCTTAGAATGATGACTCCTAGGATACTTGATGCAACAATGACTTTGAATTTCTTCAGTGATGATTCCTTTAAGATTGTGTATGTTGTTCCCAAGAATCTTGATACTACGAAGAGCTTCACATATGTATTTTTATAGAGATATCTTCCAATATGAATGATGATAAAAAATATTCCAAGAGAGAGATATTGGTAAGATGATGATCTTCTTCTATGATGATGAGTAACCATGAGCCTTCAATGATAGAGAGATGGATGATTGATGTAGTAGTCTTCCTTCAGGATGAATGATGGTCTTTGAGTCTTCTTCATTAAGCCCCTTACTTATGTACTTCCTTAGGTCCTTTGCAAATGATATCCTCCAAAGTAGCTTGGATGAATGTCTGCAAATCATGCCAGCAATAATGATCTTCAAGCTATCTTCTCTTCACCTTAGCTCTGATACAATGTTGAGAAATCTATAGGGAAATAATTAAAGTTGATTCTTCTTTACTTGATAATTTCTTGTGAATACATGTTTGCTTCTTATAAATTTTATTATGTTCTTTTCATCAAAAAATAACCAAAACCATAAACCATGAAAATTGAAAATAGACAATGGACATGAGATATAGGCTCCAAGCCAGGGAAAAATCCCACAAGTGGGAAAACCCAATGAATCTTCTCTTCCTATAGAATTATATCAAATTAAGAAATCCAAGACCAAGACCTCCCACAAGACTCAAGCCAACGCTTCTTCAAACCTTCCTTAACCAAGTCATATAATCAAATCAATAGTCAAACTTCTTCAAATCTTGTCCAAACTCATATTTTCAGACCTGCAACACTTTTGAAATATTTTGGCCCTTGTAGCAAATTTATACCTTCACACATGTGACAAAAACTTGGGCATAAAATTCGCAAGTGTGGGATAATTCCCTCTTCTTTGACCTTTGCTCTCTCTCCTTAGACTTTAGATATTCTTTTTTTGCCTTTCAATAGTTTTCTCTCTTTTATTGGCACAAAAACCGAACTTGTTTGTGATAATACAAATGAGGATGAGTTGCGCCATATTTATACATGTCTAGGAGGTTGAATAGGACTCTTCTAGGGTCGAATTATCTAGGGAGGGCCAACTTGGTCTTGTGGGGACAAACTTGACAATTTTTACTCAAATAAAAATATTTTTCGTACTTCTTTCAAAATTATAAATGGCACTTGAATTAAAAAAAATATCTACTCATGACAAATATTATTTTTAATTAGTAAACCCTAGAAGCATGAAAGCATGCTTGACCAAAATCACAATTTGACTTGAGCATGAAACCCATGCTTGAAAAATAAAAATTATTTTTCTTCTTCTACCTTTTACATGAAATATATAATGACATGAGTACAATGATAATTATGAAGACCAAACCTAGCTACATTTTCTAATAATTAGCATATATTTCAAGAATGGGATGAGCATATGCATACTTGTTAGGAAAGCATGAAGATTACAAGTTTACAAATGAATAATTAAAGGCTAACAAGCAATAACGAAGACATCAACAAAGTTGTTACTATGATACAAAAGTGTGGTAAATATTTTTCAATATTTTAAATTTTGTTCAAAATCTAAAATTAGAATGAATACTAATACCTTTTACATTCCTATATACCTTAGTCTTTTCTAAAAAATTGAGTGGTCATCATAAACCCAACATTTTCAATTTAAACTTAAAAATTCAATAAATTACCTATCCTATTACTTTAACAATAACCCTATTTTATTAGTCCACACCTTGTTAGAGACTATAGCTTTCACCTCGCAGTAAAAGTGCATTGACTTTGCATTTGTTTCATGTGTTTTTTAAATTTTAACCAAGTTTCATGAAAATGCTGAATTTTACTATTTTCTTGTAATGTCAAAAATAATTTCTTATTTTTTGGTAATCTTCTAATTTTATATCATCTTAGCGAGTTTTTATGGGACATAATTCCCCTAGTGGAGGGTGTTTTATTTTTGGTATTTGTGAGTCCTCACAATTCATATATAAAAATAAATAAATAAATTTGAGTGGCAATTTCATCGGTGAGTGCTTGACACTGACATTTTTATGTCTCACCTTGCTATGCCTAATACTGCTAACCCTACTATGCCTGACATTACTACTACTCTGCCCAATGTTGCAGGTCCCATATGTGGGAGGGAGAGCTGAATAATTGTGTGGAGGAAGCTTGGTATTCATCACCACTCTTCCACATTCCATAGTGATAAATTTTTCTTACGTTTAACATAATTTTTTAAAATCATGTCAAGAGGATAGGCATGCAAATATTTTCTTGTGTAGAGCTTTCTGCAACTTGTATGTGCTTTTGATTCAAAAATATTTTTAAAAAATGGAATAGGCTTCGGTAATGTGACTAGGAAATCAAAGTTTTATTCTTAATACTATGGTGGTGTTTATGTCAAATAACTTGAGGCATTAGGAAAAATACAATTTCTAGAAAATGAATCAAATGAATTAAATTAATGGTAGTGATTGTGTCACTTGAATTATCATGATTAATGTGAGGGATGTGACGGTTTCTAACATAAGGCCCCAAAAGAACAAGAATAAGACATACATGTGAGTGCAAAAAAAGATCTTGATCGAGCTTTAAAATGAGTGTAGTTGTGGTGTGTCAACCGAGGTTTTTGTTTACATGTATCAAAGAGCCCTTTAAATGTTTAAGCGTCTATCAGATCATTGAGAAAAATATAGTGAATTTTTAAGAGCAATATTATGGATTTTTGTGGAGCATCATCAGAGCGATGAAGGTCCTTTATACTAGAGTCATCGTTAATACATTTTGATTAAATCATAATCTTAATCTTAATTTGGTTTTATTTACCTTGAGTCAAGATTACACTTAACGTATAGGACATCTAACAACTATTTCTTTTAGAAATTGGTGTCACTAAGGTGGTAAAAATGGGAGCGTCCATAATCTTATATTTACAAAGGTTAACACAAAAGTTGATTTTTTTCTTGTGGCACTTTTGCAGTTCACACTACCCCATTTATGCTAACGTGAAACAAAGCTTAGCTTCACCTTGACCACTAGTGCTTTTCAAACACCCATTTAATTCTTTCAAAAATAGTTCCTTCTCATTACAAAGCTATAGAATCATGTCCCTATATTGTGAAAACCCGCCACTATATAGTTAACTATACACTAATCCCATATGTAACATCCCTCGTGAAAATTTCACGTAATAAAAGTTAATAAAGGAAAAATAAGACCATGGTTAAGGAACACTTATTCCAAGCTGAATATTGGGCAAAGATATCCTAGTGGGCATCACTAGATGTGTGTTTTGGCTAAGGAAAATTGGCAAAGGCTAAGGCAAGGCCATTAAAATGAAAAAGGCATTTTTGGCACATTTATTTATGAAAATAAAGGAAACTAGGAGAAAAGGAAGGTAAAATGTCACATGTTTAATGTGAGGAGGAAATTGAAGGAAAATAATGGAAAATGAAAAAAATAGAGGCCTCATTAATAAAAAGGATTCTAAGGATCAGTGGACAAGATTTTGCTAACATTTTGTCAATTCAAGTTTGGAGCTCTCTCATTATTTTCTCTCTCTCTCACTCTTGGTCACCTAGAGTTTTCTTGGAGCACTCTAGCTTTGGATCAAGGAAGGAAAAGTAAGCAATGGTAAAGGAAGGAAAGAAAGGATCAAAGAAGGAAAGTAGGATCAAGCAGATTCAGTAGGAATACTTGCAGGTAACCTTTTGTATCTGTGATTTCCTAGCTGGTTTGGACATGCATGGCTTTGCATGTTGGTATATGGTTCTCTTGTTGTTGGTGGCATGGTTTTTTTAGGTTATGATAGTGGTTTGCAACCAAGCCTTGCCTTTTTTTGGATTCCATGATATGCTTGGATGTTTATTTTAGTTTTGAGCTTTGGTTTTCCGGATGGATTTCGAAATATGGGGCGGAGGTGGTCTCAAGGTTCATTCCCAAGGCCTAGGAATTCCTTGACTGGATTTGGCAGGATAAATGGTAGATCATGAGGGAGAAGTCTCGGTTTAGGGCCTAGTGATTTGGGTTGGGATTGCAGTAAATCCTGAGAGAATGGTCTCAGTTTAAGGCATTGTGATGTAGGATTGGATTGTGGTAAACCTTGAGAGACAAGGAGACATAAAATTCCTCAAGGATAGCGATGGATTCTAGATGGCATTCCAAGTTTGGTACGGTTGTGATCAGAGCACTGGTTTTGGTGTGATCACGGTTTGATGAGTGTGGAGGTGGTTTAACCTCTAGATTCCCTTGGTAATTCTTAGATTAGTTGTTCTATGAGATCCCACATTCATGCTTGGAATATGGCATGGCGGTGACTAGTTGAAAGAGAGATTTGGTTTAGCGATGTCTATGGTCAAGTGGTATGTGGAAGTCCCAAACTTGGTCAGATTTTCCTATGATTAATAAAAGTTAAGTTCTCTTACTTTTATACTTTTTTATATGTGGATTTAATGGATGTCATATCTCTGATATTTATATGATTTAATGTTGGTTATAAGCATGGTTATGTGATTGCTTCATATCATGGTTATTTCATGTATTTACTTGTAATTGTTGAATGGATGGATGAAAGACCTAATTGATGATATAATAGTCCAATGGAGAAGGAGGTGATCCTTCTAGTTATGTTTCATAAGTTCTTTCAGTCATTTATGATTTGTCTTGTATCCTAGACCTCTAGGTTGCATTGATTCCAAGTGTTTGACAAAATTTCAGTCCCTATTAGGGATGCTTAGGCCTAATCCCAAGGTTTATTTTGAGTATTTAGTATTTTTATCATGTCTTTGAATGATTCTGAAGGTTGTAGCAAGTTCTGGGCAGAGGTCAAGATTCTGGGCTAGAAATGTGGCTCTAATCTCATGGTCGCTAGCATAGGTCTACTGAGAAAAGTCCACAGTCATTGACGCAGAGACCTATGAGAGTGCCTTTTGGTTGTTGGTCGTTGTCTTGCCTATAGCATGAAAGAGACTCTCATTTAAAAGGCTTAAATCATAAGTGGGACTTAGGGGCAGGTTATTTGAGTGGCTGACATGTCTCCTGAGGATGTTTTGTTGATGTGGATGGGTTTGTTTGATGAGTTCCGTCGATTCCATTTCCTTAAGATCACCTAGGAGATTGGATCCCTTAGTAACCTCTCTCATCAAATTTTTTCCCGGTTGGCTGGTTGCTTGGTGAACCTAGGAGGAGGGGATTTTACACAATAACACATGAAATAGTTATGTAGCTAAGCATAAGAAATGCAAGTGCTTCACAGTTTTTGGCCTCCATGGGAAATTTTCCTCACGAAACTATCATAATTGTGTGGTCACCTAGTACAGGAGGTTGTTGGGTCTCCATTTTGTCCTATTTTTTAATCTATTTCTCTCATGTTGTCGATTGGCTAAATGATTATTTTTGAAGAGTATTTGCTACTTATTTGTTTTAACATAATTAAAATAGCATTAATTTGAGTTTAATTAAGGCTTGTACGTTGCATGATTAAAGTTGGTTTTATTATACTTTATGATGTGCCTGCACCAGTGCATTCCCATGCCTGCACCATTGCACTTACTTGCCTGCACCATGCATTGGGATTCTTACACTAGTTACTGTGGGCTTCCTACACTATGAACTACACTCACATTCCTGCACTATGATTCCAATGATTCTGTGTTGCTACTCTTAATTGCTTCACCAGAACATCCTTCATTTTATTGAAGTTTCTTTTATCACGAATTGTATCTTCGGTGATGAAGTGATTTGGGCAGTAATATGTCTACGTATTGTTAGTTTGAAACAAGTGGCAGTTATGTGGGATGGAAGTCTGGTTGTAGCTACAAATAATCATGGAACATGTTATGTTTGGATGTTTATGCGTGGAACATAGATAATGATGAACTTCGAGCCATTGCATGAGCTTCAAGCACATAATTCATACATTTTGTTGATGGAGCTTTCCTTGTTACTGATTCAACTCCAAGACCATATGGGTAAAGTAAGATCAGAGGTTCAATTATACGGGCATTGTCGAGCCTGAGATATATATTCAAGGAGCATCATCTGGCTATGCTCAACTGCACCTTGTGGGTGTTATACGGCTTATTGGGACAATTCGCATTATATGCATTGATAGAAGTTTTAAGGTGAAGCAGCCGAAGCATAATGGAAAAGGGCACAAGCCACACATTTATAAGGGGCCCGGACTCCACTTATTTTTAACAAAGATGTTGAAGTTGTATGGGATGGGCGTGTTAACTCTGAGTGAGCGAAATCCTTCCTGGACGTGATTGATAGAGATTATCAGCTCATCAACCGACCCTGGAAAATCTAAAGATTTGTCTCGGCTCGGAAGGGATCTGCGCGAATTTCAACAAATTAATGCCATACACATCAAATGCTTCAATGATCTGAAGTCAGACTCAGAGCTCACAGTGCTCATCCCTCTTTACAGAACCTCAATGAAGCAGAGGACATCTTCCCAATGCTTTTGACTAAATTCCACCTTGATAATCGTCCTGTCACTAGTGCGAATGATATGGAGATTAGAATTATGGTGATCACTCTAGATTTGATGCTCGATAGTCCGTCTCAATATGAATCTAATCGAAGGAGTTATGCACCAATGACAACCTGTGAGCAGCTCACGCAAGCATAAAATCGCTTAGTCAAATTGCGCCTTCCAGCAATAACTATTCCAGGAAAAGAGGAACGATTCACCAAAATCGTTTCGTCTTTCAACACTCAGTTCAAACTAATTCTTAATTCAACATATTTTTAAAACTAATAATCTTCCCTCATGTATTTTAATTGGCTATTGAAAATCCCCAATTTGTAAATTGATGCCTATATAAACTGCCTGGAGCGATAGTCAGAAATTAATCAGTTAATTACAGTTTAGGGAAGGAAATAGACCCAACTAGGGATAGTGCGCATTAGAGGAATGCATGGAAGGGAAGAGGAGATGTTCCAATGTAGCATCATGCAATTCATCAACTTTGGATCGCTCCTCTGGTCTTTCTAGAATTGAGTCATGTCTGCATAATGTAAGCACTATTTTTAGTAATTAATTGAACTGATTTCCCAACATGTTCTATTTAATTATCTATTGCATCGAATGACTTCGATTTATTTGTCAACCAAGCACTCAAAGAGGGTGCGAGTTGGTTGGGTTGGCTACTAGACTAGCTCGACACTGCTCTCATATTTTAAGCTAAATAGCATTTCAATTCTTATTTGTTGTGTGAATTTTATTTATTTATTTACAATTTCTTTCTATCTTCAATTTCCAGTTCTAGAATTAATTCAATTTGCTGCAATATTTTATTCTTAGTTCTTGAAGTTAATTGGATTCACTGCAAATTGTTCCTATTTCATTTGCTGCATCAAGGGTTGTTCTTAGAGATTTCCTTTTATCAATTTGTGTCCAGATCAGCTCTGCCTTTGTGATCTCCAGCGTGTAACTCGAATTCTGTAAATTAATCGAGATCTATTAATTAATATTTCAAAATATGAGATCAATTAAATGTTTATGGTTTTGAGGTCATAATGTATTCATTTATATGAAGTTACATATTTCGTGCATCGTCAGGAAGCACCAATCACATATATTATCTAAATTTTCGATTTGTACGCTTGCAGAACTGACATTTATAAATAAGGAAACTACGCTATGTTGATATCAATAAATGTTTAATTACCATTATAGTTTCCTTTAACTTCTGGAAAAATTCACAAGATTTATTTTCAGGACAAGGAAGGCGAGAAATTCATATTAATCTAATTTCTTTCATGAGTTCATTTATACAGTAAATTTCATTATTATGTTGCTGATGCTTTCAAGTTAACTTTACACCGAATTAGTACAGGTAGAATTAGTGCAAGTAGAATGGTTTTGAATTGCTTCCAACATTTACATACTTTTTTTTATTATGTCAGCATTGCTTTACTTATAGTTCAGTTTTCCCTTCTATTCGCTTGTAATTAGAATTTCCTTTCACATTGATTTCTTGTATTTCCCGTATGATTTTGATTACCTGGATTGATGTTTTCCTGAATTCTCTTTAGTGCATGATTTCATTTATTGATGAGATTAATACACAAGATAGAGTAGCATTTATTTTGCAAGTTGCCAGGGGCTTTCTCTGGCATTTCTAGTGCTATGTCTCAAAGTTCATGAACTTTCAATATTGACAAATTAAATATTGGCACATTTACATACCCTATACTGCACCCAACATTTTGGCGCCATTTCCGAGAAGGTGCTTAGGGGATTGATCTTGGTAACCTGCTGCAATTTGGTTTTCTCTTTACCTAGTTTTTTTAAAACTTTATTTACTTAGAATTTATCCTTTGAATTTGTTTCTTTCTTGCACTATTTTTAAGTCTTTTTTCATTTCTTGGATGTTTTAAGAACCCCCCTTTGTCTATTCAACCATGTGCTAACAATATATACCAACTAGCTTGTAAAGATAGAGAAATGGTATTTCGAGGCATTTTTTAATAACAACCATTCAATGCACCTATTCCACTGATTAGTTCCAAGAACATTCAAAGAACAAGTCTCGAAGTAGTACATGGAGAACCTCTTTTCATTTGGTAAGAAATTGAAAACATTGTTACTTTTGAACTTCCTATCAAAGATCTAGGAGTGGCTCAAATGCATAATATTCCCCCATTTGCACTACCAAAATTTCATGGTTTGAAAAATGAAGACATAGATACATTGTTATTTGAGTTTGAAGTACTTTGTAGAGGATATGGCTATTTTACTAATTCTCAAAGGTTGCAAGTGTTTCCTCTTACTTTTAAAGGAGTAGCTCTCTGATGGTTTATGAGCCTTAGTGGGAACTGCATTCAAATATGGGAAGACATGAAGATTGTATTCTTGGAGAAATATCAAGACTACTGCCAGGCCAATGAAGATATTTTTGGAACAAAACAAGGGGAAAATGAAATCTTGGACGATTATGTGGAGCGATTTAGATACAACCTCCAAAAATCAAAACATAAGAATTTGGTAAAGAGACCTTGAAAACACTCCTACTCAAAGGAATCAAAGATGATTTTTTAGAACCTTTAAATCTAATAGGAACAAGTGACATTTCTCACTTACCATATGATGATGTTTGTAAATTGTGCATTAGTTATTCAAGAGGAATCTCCAAGATCGGTAAGAATTCTAGAGAAATTTCTTCTCAATTTTTGGAATCTACTACAAAAATAGGAGCTACAAAATATTTTCTAAATTTACAATTGGATGATTTACAAGAAGAATGGAAGTAGTGTAAGGAGGATCATTCAACAAATTATTTCCCATCATTGTTGGGGTTTCAACATGTATTTAAGGAATTGAGTAAGGAAATAAATCAACTGCCAGGTATAACTCAAAACTCATCATCATTTAATACTTGGAGTAATATTTATTGTCCCTAATAGGTTCCTCAACACATCTACAACCCCAGAGTTCCATGGAAGACTTATAATCTGCCTTTGATTCAATACCCCGCCATATTCCCACAATGACCCTCTCCCTCAAGCCAGATATTCCCGTAACCTCAAGGATGGTTTGGCGCCTCCTCTCTAGGGAAATTCCCCATGCAAATTCCATTACCCGAGCCACAACAGTTGCAATTCCCATCCAATATATCACCATGTTATCCCTTTCTATGGTCCCAACCATTTATGCGACCAAACCCTAATTTCAACAATCAAGTTGCACATCAATTTAAAACACATATTTTTCCTACGCACTCCCCTATCAAATGTAATGTCATATCTTTTAGAGAGGAGAGACGAGTGAATCTATAAACTTCCCATATTACCAAACAACATTTACCTAGGGAGGAAACTTCAATCCATAAACCATTAGAGAAGCAATCCATGATTGGAACTTGTTTGAAAAATGTTGTTGAAGCTCACAAAGAAGAAAACCCTAGAGTTTCCCTTAACCATCCTTGTCAATCTAAAGAGAGAAATATTTAAGATGTGGAAGACCTATACAAGTTGGAGAACCATGAATATGTGTGTCCTATTGAATCCTAGTTCCAAACAATTGTTAATACACCCCATGTTTAGTCAATTTAGTGTCCTAAATTTCTACATAAATTATCAATCTAGGTGTCATAAACTAATGAAGTGTAGTGCACTATATGTGCTAAATAACCCTTTCTTACCTCACTATTTTCAAGTTTATGTTATTTTGGGGTTTTTTTCTACTGCTGATAAGATCCTAGAAAAATGAAATAAGAGTCTGAAAGTGCTTTTTAGGCCAAGTTTGGAAGTGGAGTTTTCAAAACAAGAAAATGAATAACAAAGCTTATCTTCTTGCTATTGTAATGGTTTCCAAAATATGAGCTTAAAAGACTCTTAAAAACTGTTTTCTACCTAATTACAAAACCAAAACTTTAAGTGAGAAAATGGAATTGCAACTATCTGTAACACACTGAAAATGAAATACTGAAAACAAAACTACTTCTGTTGTCTAGTCTACTTGCAAGATTAAAGTCTTAATGGACTACTGCAATTAAACTAAAGGAAAGAAACAAAACTGAAACTGAAATTATTCTATTTGTGAAAGCAAAACTAAATGAAGCACTATTAGCATTCTGCTATATAATTTAGGGAGAAATTAACTCCTTATGGTAGCACATTTGAGAGATTCCATTCTTCACCATTCTAAAAGAAGTAAACATTAAAAGTGCAAGGAAAAACTCAATCATTAGTAAGGCATTTCACCACTTAGCCTTAGGTTCAACCATCAACAAAGGGCTTTTGGAAATATCTCTTTAAATCATGAGTTGCTTAAATTGACAAGAAAATGGCATCAAGATACCTAATTCTAAACTAATGAACATCAAGTAATCTCATTTATAAGCACAACACTTCACCATTTAGTTTGAAGATCAATCATCAACGAAAAGCTCTGGAATTATTAGCTTATATCATGAGTGACTACAATAAAAAGGAAAAGGCACTGAATAGAAAAAAAATCTCATTCATAAATCCCATATTTCACCATGTAGTTTGAAGATAAACCATCAACGAAAGGCTGTGGAAACATACATTTATGTAATGAGTGACTATCATAATAAGCAAAGACATGAAACAACTTAAATTCCAAAAGCTAAAAACTAAGGAACAACAGAAGAAATAAGTCTAATGATGCTACTTGACACAATTTAAAAACTACAATTAAGAAGCTAAAGCATAAGGGAAACTGAAGAACTACTTCTACACTAGTTCCTATAAGAGTTAGTAGAAACAAGTGACAAAAGCTACAATGAACACAATGTTAGAAACGATTATGGACATAAATAAAAACACAATAAATGTACAACTGAACGAAAGGAGACAACAAATGGAAATGTACAGAAATGAAAAGGAACCTTGACCACATAGGGCCCCTCTGCATGGCCTAGGACTAGAAACACAGAATCACTTCACATGCTTAGGTAGCCATATAAGAAAAACTGAGTTTTTGTATATTAAATAGAGTATTGTATGTCTCGTGCTACAAATGGAAATTGCACTACTTCATCATCATAAAACATTAACTAATTATGCATTCCAAATGCCGACATTTATAGGAAAAATTCACAATTGTTTTAAGAGAAAAGTCTTCTACAGCAGACACGTGAACACGTAGTGCATCCGGGAATTTAGTCTTCGGTTGGCTTGAACAGTAAATCTCTGAAGAGTGGCTATTGGATATTGGTTATGCAGGTGGAAAATGACATCCTCAGCTTCAGGAATATGCCTCAGATTCATTTACATGCAAAAACAGAGTTATAGTTGCTGTAGGACTTCTTTGTTGACTCCCCTTTGACCGGGGTCTTTCTCCCCAACTTTGATCAAATGGATAGGACTCCATCCATGTACTAACATTTTCCTAGCTACCCATGTCGCTCATTTCTTCTATCGACACCTGTAACCTGAAAAAGTATGGAGATGGTTGCAGAATGGTCAGTTAGCTGCAGAATGTGGCTATGTTCCGTAGCTGAAGAACAAAACCCTATCCAAATAACACACATAATAATATAATTTGAAAATCACTGAAATGCACTCCTGGAAGCAACATGCAATGGCTTTTGATGGTTTAGGATGCATTGGCATGGGAAAACAAAGGAAGAAGGATGAAGAAATTGCTTAAGAAAGAGGTAGTTTTGGAACTCAACATGCCCCCACTGTGAAGTTGTTGCATGTCCTCATGCAACCAAAATTGTAACAATCCTTCTTCTACTGCATCTGCTCTGAAACCTCAACTAGAACATGAAACCTTTTCTTGTTTCTCTTTGCTGCCACTGCCATTCTAGGCTTTCTCATGAGGAATCTAAATTTAAGGTTGATGAGGGCCCTGCTTAGCTTCCTATTTTTCCTCTTCAATTTTCTATTTTTCTTATGCCACAAACCCAAATGAAGCATGGTATTATCATGAATGATTTTTTTCTAGCTTGTTTTGTTTCTTCAAAGCTTCATTTTCCTTCTGAATATGCCTATTTAAGACCTATAACTCATAGATTTCTTGCTTTAGTGAGTGAATCAGATTTTCTTGTGATGTAGTTGGTTGATCAGGGTTGGATGAAGTCCCTTGATCTACTGTTGTATTCTTCTGCTCCAATGATTCAATATAATAATAGATCTGCTGCTGAACTGGGTCAATCCCTGGAGATGCTTTTCTTGGACTACTTTCAAAGTCTAGTTGAGGAGAATGTTATGGAATTTGCTCAAATGAGGTGTTGTCTTGGGATTGAGTTAGAGTCTCCTCTCCCAAATCTATGCATTGGGCTTCTTTGGTCTTTGTTTTCTACATTTTGCCTTTAAGCCTAGAGCTTCTCCTTCGACTTTGTGAGCCTATGTTTTCTTCTTCTATGACCTGTCTTCTTTTCCCTTTTTCTTTCTCTTTCTTGGATTGTTCCTTAATGTGGAATAATTTCTCAGAGAGTAATTGTTCCTCTTCTAATGAAGGCTTAGGAGTTTGATAGATTTCCTCAACTTTTATTTTTATTTGTCCTCTCTATTTTGTTTGCTTCATGATCTCGGTTATAGTTTCAGAGAGAGGTTCTCCCTCACTGTTTTCTTTTGCTGAACCTGTAGGAGTGTTTTGAATTGCTAGAGTTGTTCTCCTCCTCCTACTCTTTTTAACTGAACTTCCTTCAGGTAACTCAGGTGGATCTTGGAAAAATTTCTTGATCAGGAATTTTTCCCATGTGTCTTCTATATCCTTCAAGTAATTTTCAACTAGAATTTTTATGAGACCATGGTGATAAAGGTGAGGTTCTATATCTTCTATTTTATTTTGAACGGTGGTGGACATCTTCCTTAAGATATTCAACAGAAAGTAAGGAAGATTGATGGTTCCGTTTTCCAAAAAGTTAATCAACAACCTTATGTGATACATGTACATTGAACCATATCTACCCTCACATGTGATAAATTTCTGAATAATCAATAGAAAACTACTCCAATTATCCTTTAATGCAAAGATGGGGATTCCTCTTTTGAAAATTGAGATATCCATATTTGAGTTTTGGAGAATAACTTTCCAAGCCTCATCATTGAATTCCTTATTTTTAAACCACCTCTCTCCATCTTTTGGAAGTTTGGTTGCAGCTGCAATGGAAGACTCAGTCACTGAGAAGTTTATATCACCAATCTCCACTTCTACCCCATCAAAAGATCTTGCAAATGTTTTGGTGACTTATTTGTGATGGCCATTTAATTTCTTGATAAACTTCAGCCAGCCAACCTTCTTCAATGTCCCCTTCAACTGAGGGTATCCCTCCATAAACTTAACTCCTATGGGCTCTGCTCTTACAATAAGACCCATTCTTATTTTCTTCACTATGTAGAAACTCTGTAAACATTGGTTATGTGTGAACAGAGCAGTTATAGGGACGGAAATGGAATATCAGAGAACTGTAGAGAAAATCGATGGATATGGAATTGGGAAAAATGATGGATATGAGAATGAATTATGGACGGTATACGAAGAAAGAAGAATGTATGCACGAGAACAGTGTGGAGGATGTAAGGACTAGTGCACATGTAGACTGTGTGGAGGCAGAGTATTGCTCATACATAGAACCGAAAACTAAATGAATAGTCCGAGTGCTTTGTGTTTATAAGAAGGCTGTGGGAGTAAGGAAGAATGGAAAACTCGGTGTGTAAAAGAGCCATATCCCACTGGGTTAAGTTCACATAATTAGCCGTTTAAACAGGTGGAGTAGAGAAGTACAGTGAAGTACGAGTTAAAGTTGGAGGGAAAATCATGAGACCGTTAAGCATTAAGTCAGAAGGCATGGTGGAATTATGACAACAATCAAATCGCATTATGACATGTCAAGGAGTAGTGATTATTCAAATTATACAACTTATGCTTTTATAATGCTATTTCAAATAGGTTTTTATTCTCACCTATAGAACCACACCTTTCCATTTTCCAACCTTTGATTGTTTGCTTTTGTAGGTGCTTAGTGTCAAGCCGTAAAAAGGGTCTTTTTCACCTCTATTTACCCTACATTAATTTATCAATCCATGAACGATTTGTTATCTCAAAGAGTGTATTCAGTTTGAGGCGGTCATTTTTCAGAGTAATGCTAGTAGTATAGTGCTCAGAATACAAGAGTAAACGGATGCTTGAAATAGGATCTACTTACAGAAAATCACCTTAAAACTTGAATCATGCACTTAGAAAACTATAGCAATTTATCAGTCAAGGGTACAGTAACAGTAACTCATCCTTCTATAAACTGATGTAACTAAAGATAATCAAGGAAAAGATCATCAACCTGGGAACTAGACAACAAATGTCAACGCTCACTACAGTCTCAGATCGTTCTGCACACCAAGGCAATGATAATACAAATAACAGGAAATGGAACAACAACTAGAAAATGGAAAAACAACTAGTTCTTATAAATAAGATTGAACAACAAACCTTAGTCTACAGAAATAAATGCAGCAATAGTATCCTACAGGAATCAAATAACAATCTTTACTCTAAGGATAAATCAGAAAGCAAACAGAAATAGAACGACAACTAATCAGAAATGAAATATAGAATAACAACTAGAGTCAAATATAAATGTACAATGAACCAAGATAAATAACACACACGACATGCTTAATATTAAAGAAACAGTAATCTGATTTCGATACAACAGGTATCAATCTCAATGATAAAGAATAACGATTGTAATTTGTAATAGAACAACGATGCCAATTGAACAAAAATCGCGATTAAGTGTAAACCATAGATGAATACAGTAATACCAATTTATGAATGTCACAGCACAATTACTCTGTAATTGAAAAACAATAGCGTTCCGTAAGGAACAAAAATGTTATATAAATGATTAAAGGAACATCAATGCGTTACAAAGTCAGAATGAATAATACAACATTCTTGTCATAGAGAACAATATTACTCAGTTGAACATAAATCAAATATAACAAAACCGTGATGTAAAATAATAAAACACATCAAATTATTAAACAAATATGATAATGAAAACCACACACGAATTAGAGATAATGGTACAGGAGCAAGTGTTCCACCAGGGCCGAGCCCTTAGCCTCTAGGGACACACTGCTTGACATTACTCCAGGATCAAAGATGGAATGGCAACCAGATTTATATTAAGACATCAGAACAGAGTTACAGTGGATCACTTCTCAACGAGAGCCGATGATCAAAGTTTCAAATACAAAGGAAAATTACATAGAAAATAACAACAGGTCATCCCCCGGGCTAGCAATGCTACCCCTTCTTATAACATCCGAGCGGAGATATCAATGATGCAAAAATAGTTAAGATAGCGATCCCTCGGGATCAAAGGATCCTGAGGGATTCACCAAACTGTTAATTCCCAGTTATCCATTTGTTCTCTTGCGCTGATTCGATATCTCCTTTTCCCTTCCTTGGTTAATACACTTCAATTTGGATTAACTTGTTTGCATGTGGTTCCCTGCCAAAGGGACAACAGCTAACTTTGCCCTGTCTTTTCCTTTGGGATGGCAATCTTTCATTTTTTCCTTTTCCTGCATAAGAAAATGGCAATTATTAGTAGTTTTGTGTCGCATATAAATCCCATAGATTTTGTCATGATTTCTTATTATCTACCTAGTTCATGATGCAAAGAGCTTATGAGTTTTAAAGAAAAGATGACAAAATAATCGATAAAAACATACCTTCTTCAGTACTCCACACTTAGGTGTAGATGTGTCTTAAAAAGTTGATTTCTCCATCAATACCTGCATCTAGCTTTTTATTTTTATTTTTTGGCTAATGATCAAACTATTACTGTAGTGTCAGATTGGCTGCAGAATAGGATTAGCTGTGGAACTAGAATAACTGCAGAATTAGAACAGTTACGAAATTGGAGAAGAGCTGAGGAATGTAACACAATGAATAAAATATTACTTGATGAATGAATGAAAATAGAAAATCACTATGTGGATGAAACATGGCAGAATGGAAATGAAAAGTGGATATGAAGAAATACTGAAGAAAAGTTTATTGATAGAATGTGGTGTTGAAATGGAGTGAAATTTGCAAAAAGTAAAATGGCATGGAATGAAATAAACCATGTATTTTCAGAATGCATAATGAAGGAACCTTTTTTTTGTTTTTTGGAAAATATAGGGTGTCAGAGTCTCCTGATTTTCACCCTATACTTTCTGTATAAGGATGCCAATCAGTGATTGGTTTTCAACCTTATACATTTTTTTTTTTAAATTGATGAAAAGAACAAAGACTAAGTTTGTGGAGAAGAATGATTCTTCTTCACCAACTTCATTTCAGAATTATTTTGAAATATCTTGATAAACTCCTCCTTTGAGATTGGCTTTTGATAAATCCTCAACCTATGACCATTCACAAGGAGAGGAGTTTGATGCTCATCTATGGTTCTAATTCTTACTACTCCATTACTGAAAACTTTTTCAATCTCATATGGCTCAAGCCAGTGAGTTTGAAATTTACCTTGAAAATCCTTGAACTTTGAATCAAATAGCAATGCCCAATCTCCTTCTTGAAAAATTTTGTCCTTGATGTACTTGTCATGCCACTTAGCTCTTTGTTGCTGAACTAGACCAGTCCTTTGAACTGCTTCTTGTCTAATTTCATCAAGTTCATTTAACTACTCCAGTCTATGCTTTTGAGCTTCTGATAGATCCATCCCCAACTTAACTGCCATATTGAAAGTTTTAACTTGGAACCCAATGGGGAACAAGACTTGCTTTCCATAAACAAGTTCATAAGGTGTATGTCTTGTTGTGTTCCTCCATGTAGTTCTATAGGCCCACAAGGCTTCACGAAGCCTTTCTACCCAATCTCTTCTATGTAGATGCACAATCTTGGTGAGGATTCCTTCAATCACTTTATTTTTAGACTCCACTTGACCATTTTCTTGTGGATGATAGGGAGTGGATTTCCTATGCTTGATATTGTACTCTTCCATAAACCTCTCCATCATTTTGGATGTGAATTGAGATCCCTGATCTGTCACAATTTCTCTTGGAACACCAAAGTGAGTAAAAATATACTCAAAAAGAAAACTAACTACTGTCTTTTCGTTAGAAAAAATTAATGCTCTGGATTCTACCCATTTGGTGACATAATCAATACATACCAATATATATTTTTTCTACTTGGATGGAGGATTAATAGGTCCAATAAAGTCTAAAGCCAATTTTTCAAAGGGTTCGATAAGTACCTGAGGTTATAATGGCATCTCACTTGAGGAAGCAGGTTTCCCTACCCTTTGGCAGTTGTCGTACCTTCTGACATATTCTTTTGCATATTTGAATATGGATGGCCAATAATATCCTAAAGAAAGGATTTAATAAGTTGTCCTCTTGTTAGAAAAGTGTCCACCACACGGCTCATCATGACATACATTGAGAATATTAGGCATTTCATCTTCCTTGACACATCTTCTGATCATAAGATTTGGCCCTGTTTTATACAATTCGTTAGAGATCCATGAAAATCTTGAACTATTTTGAATAATCTTTCTTTTCTCTCTAGGAAATAAATGTGAAGGTAACTTCCCTGTAACCAAATAGTTAGCAACATCTACAAACCAAGGAGTTTGAGTAGTTACTGCAAATAGATATTCATCAGGGTACTTATCCTCAACCGGAGAGTCTTCTTTGATATTCTAAATCCTGGACAAGAAATCAACAACTGTGTTTTTTTTCCAGGTCTATCTAGCACAATAATATTGAATTCTTGCAAAAGTAAAAGCCATCTTGTAACTCTGCCATTAGTAATGAGTTTATTCATCAAATATCTAATGGCATAGTGATTTGTATGAACAAAAGTTTCATAGCATGTTATATAATGTTTAAACTTGTTAATTGCATGAACAACAGCTAAGAACTCTTTTTCAGTCACAGTATAATTCAACTCAGTGGGAGTCAAATTCTTACTTTTATAGTAAATGGCATAAGGAATCAAATCTTTTTGTCCCAATACAGCTCCTAGAGCTGTATCTAAAGCATCCGTAGAAATATGGAAAGGAAGTTTCCAATTTGGTCCTCTTAAGATAGGTGCTTCAGATTTTTTTCTTTCAAGGTTTCAAATGCTAATTGGCAATCACGATTCCACTTGAATTCACAATATTTTGTAAGAAAATTGAAGAGTGGAGATGCTACTTTAGTAAAGTTTTCTATGAACCTTTTGTAATATCCTGTAAATCCTAGAAAACTCCTAACCTCTTTTTGGAAATTTGGAATTGGTAACTTAGAGATGACTTCCACTTTAGATTTATCTACTTTAATCCCATCTCCTGAAATGTGATGTCCTAGAACAATACCTTTCGTAAACATCATAAAGCATTTTTCATGGCTTAGAGAAAGGTTTGTTTTTTTACATATTTTAAGGACTTTTTCCAAATTTTTCAAGGCTTCTTGAAATGTGTTACCATAGACTGTAAAATCATCCATATATACCTCTACACAATCATGTATTAGATCAGAAAAAATTCCTAGTACTTCTCTTTGGAATGTTGTGGGTACATTACATAATCCAAAAGGAAGCACTTGGTAGGAAAAAGTTCCCCATGGACAAGTAAGTGTGGTCTTATCCTGATCCTTGGGTGCTACCTTAATTTGATTATAACCACTAAAACCATCCAAAAATGAAAAGTAATTTTTACCTGCTAATGTATCTAATACCTTATCTATAAAGGGCAAAGGAAAGTGATCCTTCAAGGTTGATTTATTCAATTCTCTGTAATCAATGCACACCCTCCATTTACCATTCTTTTTAGGCACAATTACCAGTGGAGAAACCCATTGGCTATCTGAGATTGGGTAAATGAAGTTTACATTGAGTAGTTTTTGGAGCTCTTCTTTCACAATCTCCCTAAGATTCAGATTCATCCTTCTCTGAGGTTGTCTGATTGGTCTACTATTTTCCTCAATATAGATATGATGGATATAAGTCTTAGGGTCAATACCTTTCATATCAATATACTCCCATGCAAATGTAGCAAAATGTTTTTGTAGGACTTTGGTTAGCTCCTCTTGTTGTAATTTCTCCATGTTTTTTGTTTATGTTCAATGTTCTTCCTGGAAAAATTTCAATTGTAGAGCTACCAAATTCTTCCATAGAATAGAGAGACATCTGCCTAGATGACAAGTATTCTACACTAGATTTTACTTGAAATTGTGCATGATCATATTCTGAAGATGTTTCAAAGTTTTCTAATGTGTTAAAAATTTGACTGTCCTCACTAATTTCTGATATAGTAAAGATAGGTTATATAACATCTTCATCAACAATCCATTCCTTGTCATCTATTTTTGTGATTGCTTTTGCTGGAGGATACAAAGTGAATTTATTTGTTGAACTACCATCAGAAATGTACATGTCAATAGATCTACAACTAATAAAAGCATCAGGTGTGCCCAGTGTTGGGTAGCGCAAGCCCCGCAGAACGACTATGGGGTGCGAAGCCCAGAATTTTGGGTAATATTAGGGTAAAAGACTCCGCGGAAAGCGCAGAGTACGAACTATAGTAGGTTGAGTCAAAGGGTAGTCCACCCAAAAATAATGTAAAGAAATAGTAATGGAGTTGGCCCGCAGAGGGATCGCAGGCCAAGGGAAAGTATAAATAGAGCGGGGCTCTATGAGGGAAAGTAGTTCTTTTAAAAAGATGAAATGTAATGGGTCCTTGAAGGCAATAGCTTGAAGTGTTTGTAAGTCCGAGTCGAGGGAGTAGGATAGAAGGTGGAGGCTCTCCAACTATGTGCATAGAGGACTGGAAAGTCAGCAGCTGTGTGTGCGGACCCCTGCAGCTGAGTGCACAGGGTGGATCTGGATGTATTGTTAAAGATTGATAATAAAGATAAGTTTCTTCTGAATTCTGTGTTGGTTGTGACTTTATTCTTTTATAATAAATGAATTGTTATGATTTTTACATTCACTACAATTGAATACATGTGAACTGGATTAATCTTGATGCGTGAAGTAACCAAAAGTAACAAATGTTTGCTTAAAGACTGTTTTAACTAGATCAAACCAGTAATAAGTTATTCAATATGTAATAAACGCAATAAGGGTATTCCGATCTGCACGGATCTAGTGTAGCGCAAGGCTGCAGAACAGCACGCGAGCCCCAAAACACATCCAAGACATCCCCAGGGTGTGGAAACCTGGTTCCAGCACCCTCCCCTGCTACCTCGGGTGAGACCTTAGTCTGTGCTTCGCGGGATGTTGCCAAAAGGGCCAGTAGCTACGGGATTTGTTTGGCTAAATAATTCTTCCAAACCTAGGTCAAGCCCATATAAGCCAACAATTGGTTTTGTTGCCGGGACCGAGATCTACCTAAGGGGTGTCTAGTGTGAAAGGCAGGGACACTAGAGGAAAGAGCGACGAAGGATCAAGACAGTAGTAATGGCGAGAGCCATCCAGTTACCAATATTCAAGGGAGCAGGAAGTGAAGATCCAAAAGAGTTTTGGTTTCTATTGAATTTGGTACGGAATGTGCAACAAATCACAAATGATGATATCAAGAAAGTTATCTTATTCAACATACTACAGGACTGAGCACTAACATGGCATATGAAGTATTCGGGCATCAACCCAACGGCGGGGATAGCGGACATCTACACAGAGTTAAAAAAGGAGTTCAGCTGGTCAAAATCGGAGTCGCAGTCTGTCATAGGATTCAAAGAAATCACGATGATGCCTAGTGAGACCCCGTGGGATCTAGATCAGAGGTTAAAAAGCACTATTCGCGAAGCCAACATGACCCTGACAGATGCACAACACTGCGCTTGGTTCATCGCATCACTAACACCATATCTGAAATCGAGTTTGTCACAGTAGAAGATATCAACCCAAGTAGAAGAGCTGGAGGCAGAAATGTGGCTGCACAAAACCCTGGTATAGGACCCAGGGTTGGGAGTTCATCAAATCCAAGCACAGGTCCAAAATTTGTGTTTGGAAATACAAAAGTTAAAACAAGACTAGCCGCCGGCAGTTCGGGAAGATGTTTGGTGCATCAAGTGTAGGGGCCAGGGACATGATAAAGACCATTGTCCAGTCGTGGTAAACCAGGTGGCCACAGGGGGACCAACACCTTTATGACCAGAGGCATAGGCAAGGCTGAGCGTGATCGCCCTGCTCTGGTGTGAAATCTGTCAAGTAGGAGGAAAGCACAACACGGGTAATTGCCATCTGTTGTTGAAATACAAATAGACCCCCCAACAACTCTTTTGCAACTTTTGTAGATCGGTGGGTCACGAGGACAGAGATTGCCTAATGTTGGCGGATCAAGCATTTTCCTACCGAATACAGACTGTGGGACGAGGTCAAAATCCAGTTGCAACGTTTGCGCGTGGTGGATTCCAAGGACGGGGTCAGGGACGGGACAAAATGGGACTAGGAAGGGGTTGAGGACAGCTAATTTGTTACAATTGTGGAGGACCAGGACATTACGCGCGAGATTGCACAAATCCAACTCAAGTATCATGTCCCTATTGTGAACAATTCGACCATGAACTACTAGATTGCCCTATGCTGCTAGCACAGATTCACGAAAAAAGGACAACACCCCCTACGATGACATAGAATGTCCAGACGATAAGGGCTGAACCACGCGATGAAGAACCTAAAGTAATATGGTACTAAGGAGCGGTGTAATCTTAGAAGGAGATCAGTCTGAGCCATATAAAGGTCCCTCAATTTTAACAACTTTCATAGAAACTTGCATGAAGTTACTTCACGATAATAGGGTAGTGAAAGGATTGTAGGAGGTAATTAACAAATACACAGGATGGGGAGAACCTCACATAGTCCAACGAATGGGGAGCCATATGTCGTGGACCGGACAAGAAATGTAGTTAACAGCGTGGATTGGTGACTATGAGATGGATCAGTTCATTTGGACCTCAGTTCAGATTCAAACACCTTGCACAAGCAGACGTGGGAGCGTATCGGCAAGCCCCCACTCCAATGGTCTCTGATCCAATTACAGATGGAAAATCAACAGAAGATCTTGCCCCTGGGTAGGCTGCAAGGAATCACCATAGACTTGGATGGTGCAAGCACTAGAACGGATTTTGAAATTATTGAGATAGTGGACAAGAAAAGCCCATACCCCGCGTTGCTAGGAATAGACTGCACCATCGACATGAATGGGATTATTAATTTCAAGCAGAAGAAGATGATATTTGAGAAAAAGTCGCGCCGCATAGTGGTTCCGCTAGATCCAACCAAGGGACCCCGCTACACGGAACCTGTGCGCGATGATGAGCAAGACGAAGCCTTAGATTGCATCTACCAAATTGCTACACAAAGGCCAATAAAGGGTAAGGTAATGAAGGAATGGAGAATTTCACAGGGTTACGAGGAACCATACACTGATGATTCGGAGGAATAAGACGAACAATGGCAGAACAGAATGAACGACACAACTACGTTAAGCTGTAGTATGCTAACAAAATCCATGTACGGTGTTAAAGCTTAGGACCACAAGCTGTCGGTGTATGAGGGGCTCACAATAGTAAATGAATTCCTGGAGAAGTTTGAGAGCGCAGTACGAGAGTACCAGTGATTTAATGTGCTCAAATGGGCCTTGCGCGCGACACCGACACAATGGTGGGGTACCCATGAAGGCACTTTCACAGATTGGCGAAGCTATAAGCACATGATGCAGATATGATTTGGGAAGCCAACACTCCAACTAACAGAGAAATATGATGGACGAGAAAATCCGCACATACATCTGAGCAAATGGACCAAAGCCTATGGCGAAGAGCCGCAACCAAAATGGGTGCACCTATTTTATCATACCTTAGATGTCATCCCAAGGAATTGGTATGCTGAAATAGAGCTCTGACATGGCACAGGGGAGTGGGATATCTTGCGCGAAGGGTTTCTGTCAACATTTCTTTTTGAGGATCAATGGATGGATATAGTGGACGACACATTAAAGCTAGTCAACACCGCAATTTTCACAATGCTACTAGAACCAGAAGAACTCGTGCAACCCCACTGGTCGTAATAGCTAAGCCGGGCCCTAGAATGTTACAATGTAAAAGTAGAAAGTGACGAAGATGATCCATGCAAAATCAATATACCAGAATTCAAAGGAAGTCAAGAAGTGTGCAACCCCGAAATAGAAGATCCAGACATCGTAGTGCCATTAAAAATGAAGCAAGTGAATATTGGAACAGGGGAGGAACCAAAGTATGCTACGCTTGGAGATTACTAGGACGACGCTATAGTGGAAAAGGTCATTGAGTTGCTCTGGGAGTATCGAGACCTCTTCCCTACCAAGATTACGGAGCTAAAAGCGATTCGAGGCAAACTAGGAATGACGAAGATAACTTCGAACCCTGACGCAAAACCAATAAAGCAGTGACCTTACCAATTGAATCCAAAATATAAAGCAAAAGTATGAGAATAACTAGACAAGATGTTGGTAGTCGGGATCATTGAACCAGTCGAGGAGTCTGATTGGGTAAGTTCGATGGTGGTACAGGAGAACAAACAGAAGGGTGAGATCAGCATCTACGTGGATCTACGGAAACTCAATGATGCTTGTGTTAACAATCCATTTCCCACACCTTTTACCAATGAAGTCTTAGAAAATGTGGGCAGGTAGGAAGCATATTCCTTTACGGATGGGTTCTCTGGATACCATCAGATCAAGATCGCGCCAGAGGATCGAAGCAAGACAATGTTTGCTACGGAATGGGGTTTCTTTTAGTATACAGTGATGCCATTTGGGCTAAAGAACACGCCGACAATATTTTCCCGCATTGTGGTAGCTACATTCAAGGAATTTATACATAAATTCTTGGAAGTCTATCTTGACGATTGGAGCGTCTTTGGCCTGGTTAAGAAACATACAGAGAGCTTACGATTAATGCTAGATACCTTCCGTCGACACGAGATTGCGCTCAATCTAAAGAAGTGTACATTCCTTGTTCCTTTCGGGAACTTGCTAGGTCACATAGTTTGTAGGCAAGGCCTGATGGTGGATCTGGCAAAGATCGTTGTCATATTAGGTCTGCAAGCACTGCATAGAGTCAAATAGCTCTGTGCTATGCTGGGACACATGGGGTACTATCGGAAGTTCATAAAAGGTTACGCCTAGATCACGGCTCTAATGGAACAATTGTTAAAAAAGGATGCCACGTATTGCTGGAACGAGGAATGTAACAAAAGCCTAGAATTTCTGAAGGAAAAAATGGCATCTGCCCCTATCTTGATCTTTCGAAAATGGGACGTGGAGTTCCACGTGCATGTTGATGCGTCATGTATCGCATTAGGAGTAGTCCTTACTTAGGAAGGAGCGGAGGGAGTTGACCACCCTATTGCGTTTGCAAGTCAAAGGTTATCAAAAGTCGAGAAAAATTACTCTACTACTGAGCGAGAGGGATTGGCGATGGTGTATGCACTCCAAAAGTATCATCACTATTTACTTGGAAGACATTTTAAGATGCATATTGATCACTCTATGCTAAAATACCTAATGAATAATCCTGTGTTGGGGGGGCGCATCTATCGATGGTTGCTGTTGTTTCAAGAATATGATTTTGAGGTTGTTGTTAAGCCAGAACGGTCAAATGCGGGTCAAAACCACTTATCCCGGATTGAGACGGGCGAGGAACCCACGAATCTAGAAGAAGGACTCCCGGACACCCAGTTGTATGCAGTGCACATTGCGGATGGCCACTTTGAAGATATAATCTATTTTTTGACTACTGGCGCTGTGCCGCATGGGTATTCTGTGCAATAAAAGAAGGAATTGGTGACATGAGCAGCAAATTTCACTATGATTGCTGGCCATATCTACAAGATGGACCATGATGAGATATTACGTAGATATGTACCAGAGTTTGAGCGAGAACAGATACTTGTCAAAGCACATGGAGGGGTTGTTGGCGGACATTATGCGGGCCACGCCATAGCCCAGAAGGTTCTTCGCGCCGGCTTATGGTGGCCCACCCTACATCAAGATTCAAAAGCATACTACCAGGCCTACGATGTATGCCAACGAATAGGCAAGCCGTCACAAAGGGATTAAATGCAACTTCACCCACAGGTAACACTACAACTATCTAAGAAATGGCTGATTGACTTCGTTGGGCCTATTGAACCATGAGGGAAGACGGGTGTGTGCTATATTATCATTGTGATCAAATACTTGACCCGAGGGGCAGAAGCACAGCTAGTTAAAGATTGCACAGCCATGACAGTGGCAAAGTTCTTGTTTGAGAATGTGTTGACCAGGTTTGGGTGTCCTAAGATTCTCATGAGTGATTGAGGAATGCATTTTTTGAACGAAACCATCAGCGTGCTCACTGAGGAATTCAAAATATATCATCAACAAAGCATGCCATACCATCCACAAGCAAATGGGACCGTTGAGGCATTCAACAAAATTTTGGAAACCGCGCTGACTAAGATCTGCAATGCGTGAAGGAATGATTAGGACTTGCACATCCCTTCTGTGTTATGGGCATATCGAACCACATGTAAAAATTTGACAGGCCAGACACCGTTTCGACTAGTCTATAGTAAGGAGGCCGTGATGCCTATGGAATATATTGTGCCCAACCTATGGATTGCAGCAGCTATAGGAATGGCGGATCGTGGGGCTTTGGAGGAAAGGCTTGCAAAACTTGACGAACTGGATGAAGAACGATTTCTGGTGGGATTTCATCAGCAAGTACAAAAACAACCCGAGAAAGCACAGCATGATCACCATATCAAGGTGCATATGTTTAAGAAGGATGACCTCGTATTATTGTATGACAGTAAGTTTGAAAAATTCCCAGGTAAACTCCGTATATATTGGTTGGGGCCTTATGTCATTAAAGAAATAACTGATGGGGGCACAGTTCAGTTGGCTAAGCTCAATGGAGACCCCTTCCCGAGAAGAGTGAATGGCAGTTGCCTGAAGCTCTATACGGACAGGCTGACCACTCTATACGGGTAGGCCAACCACCTGACTAACTATTCCATGGAGAGTCTCACCGCTATGACCAGTTGAAAGAGAGCAAGGGACGATAAAGCAGTCTGGGGAAAAGATGCGTTGGTATCAAGGTACATGTACAATTTGCCAACAATCAGGAGCATGGTTCCGTGGATAGAGCCACGCGGGTGCGCCACTCCAAGGAATGATGACCGTTAATACCACTGTTCATGACAAGATAGTTGCATTATGGTAAAAGGGAGTAGGAAATGGGCAATTAAGAGCCACAGTATGAGCCAAATATGAAATGATCGACCACACATTTCACACGGGAAGGTTACACGAGCTAGAACGAGCGGAAATCGAGGCATTTGAAGTTCACATGGCTTATAAATCACCATGGGAATCCGCTGGGCAACCTACGCTTTGAAAATAAAGATGGAGTTGGTTATCATCGCTGCACCTCGCATGCGCCCGAAGGTAGTAATTTGGCCGAAGAAGGGGTAGGACTCTCTAAGAAGTCTGGTATTGATAGCTGCGAGTATCCTGCAGGCTACAACATTGCTAGCAGGGGATCTACTGGAAAAAAGTGAATGCGAAGTAGAATTGGTCCGGATGTCGTCGCCCCACCTAGGGGCAGGATGGCGCGTTATAATAGAACAACAGAAGGATGGAAAAATGGTGACCATGGGTGGAGATGCAGTCAATAAGTTGACTCTGATGGTTCTCGATGAGTGGGATTCGGCAGACAACAGCCAGGGTCTTGCAAAATTGCAACACAGGTTGCAGGGGATGGTGCGAAGAGAAGATACGTCAGTCACAAAGGGCTACGGTGGTACTAGGAGGTCTTGTATGCGGCTCCCCCACTCGCGCTAAAATCCTCGGAGGGGGTGTTCTATGTTAACTGAGCAGAGCAGAATGAGCCTCATCGGTTGTGAGATATGGTAGAAACACTGAAGCCGGAAAAGCATTGAAGGAGACAAAGTAGGAGCAGTCGGATGATGAGCGCCACTCAACGAAAGGCAAACCGCGAAGCCAAGATTGAGCATCTAGCCATGCCAGTAAGTGATTCAGGATGAGTCACAATGATTGTGTTGGGGGACTGTTGGGTAGCACAAGCCCTACGGAACGAGTATGAGGTGAGAAGACCATAATTTTGGGTAATATTAGGGTAAAAGACTCCGCAGAAAGTGCAGAGCACGAACTATAGTAGGTTGTGTCAAAGGGTAGTCCGCCCAAAAATAATGTAAAGAAATAGTAATAGAGTCATCCTGCGGAGGGATCGCGGGCCAAGGGAAAGTATAAATAGAGCGGTGCTCTATGAGGGAAAGTAGTTCTTTTAAAAAGATGAAATGTAATGGGTCCTTGAAGGAAATAGCTTGAAGTGTCTATAATTCCAAGTCGAGGGAGTAGGGTAGAAGGTAGATGCTCTGCAGCTGTGTGCGCAGAGGCGTGGAAAGTCAGTAGTTGTGTGCGCGGACCGCTGCAGCTAAGTGCGCAGGGTGGATCTAGATGTATTGTTGAAGATTGATAATAAATATAATTTTGTTTTGAGTTCTGTGCTGGTTGTGACTTTAATCTTTTATGATAAATGAACTGTTATGATTTCTACATTTTCTATGGTTGAATACATGTGATCTGGATTAATCTTGATGCGTGAAGTAACCAAAAGTAATAAATATTTTCTTAAAGACCATTTTAACTAGATCAAACCAGTAATAAGTGATTCAATCTGTAATAAATGCAATAAGGGTATTCTGATCTGCATGGATCTAGTGTAGTGCAAGGCTACAAAACAACGCGCGAGCCCCAAACCACATCCAAGACATCCCCAGGGTGCGGAAACCTGGTTCTAGAACCCTCCCATGCTACCTCGGGTGAGACCTCAGTCCACGCTTCGTGGGCTATTGCCGAAAGGGCCAGTAGCTACGGGATTTGTTTGGCTAAATAATTCTTCCGAACCTGGGTCAAACCCATATAAGCCAACAGCCAACCAAGGTCTTCCTAAGATGTGTGGGTGTCCTCCTAGATTATTCTTGGGAGTTAAAATCATAAAATCAACAAGATATGATATTCCCAAGAATCTAAGGAGACTGAAATGTCTTCTAACATAGCATCTGGTTTGATTACTAATCTATCTGCAAGTTGCAATAAGGTAGGTCTATAAAGAAGATTAGGAAGTTTAAGTTGTTCCATAGTTTGTCTACTCATAATGTTTATAGTTTCCCCTAAGTCAATCAATGTATTTGGAATTTCAATCCCATTTATGTGTGTCTTGAAAATTGGACTTCCTGGATCCACATATTTCTACATGGAAATCTTTCCCATCATGATATCTGCTATTTTTCCTACCAGGTGAATTCTTTTTGTGTCTCTTGCTTTTCTTCCTAGTCTTTTGATGCTCAACTCCTTTATTGTTTTTGCTAGAATAGGAATTTCTCTAATGGATTGTAACAAGGGAATCTTGATACAGACATTCTTTAATTCATCTAGGAAATCATAATTGGGAAACAAGATCTATTTTTCCACTCCTCTATCAATTTGTAATCTCTCAGGAAAAGGAGGTGTAGAAGTAGATGCAGGTTGCTCAATTATAGGAGTTGTGTTTATTGAATCTTTTTGTTTTTCTTTTTGAATGTTTTGGTTTTGAAGAGATGTTCCCTCAAAACTTCTATTGACTTTCAGAGAGTCCTCCTCAGAAGCATCTTGCCCTTGAATACCTATAGAATGTTTTTCATTTTCTAAAATCCTACTAGATCTAAGTTGAACATCATTAATATCTAGAGGAACAATCATGTAAGTAGGAAATTATTGTCCTTCTATCATGTAAGAATTCTAAGGCCTTTTATTATTGGGGTTTGGCACTGGTTGGGCTAGTAGTTGATTTGACTTTTGTTGAAATGGAAGTAAGGGTTGAAGATTTTGACTTTGTTGTGGAGGTTGTTATGGAAATGGCAATGAAAGGTGAGGGATTTGATTTGGAAGTTGTGGTTGTTGATTTTGCTGTTGATTTTGTGGGGGAGAATAGCTTTGATAAGATGGAGGATATTGATAATATTGAGCAAATCTCCCATAAGGATTTTGTACCCCTTGTGCCCATGGTTGAGATTGATACTGATTTTGAGGTTGAGGCCAAGGTTGTTGCTAAGAATTCCAATTTGGTGGGGGTTGAAAATTCACTAGATTGTTAAATCCTTGATTTTGTGGCCCTTGCCAAGGTCTTCTTGCAACAAAACAAAGAGGTTCTACAAAATTTGGTACTACTTCCTCTTGAAAGACAGCATTAAGACTTGGGATTGAAGGACAATCCTTAGTCTCGTGACTTTCTGAACAAATCATACAAGTTTCTACAATTTTTGCATCTAAAGGGCATTCCCTTAGAGCAAGTTTCTTTCTGCATTTTGGAAAAAAGATGGCTAAAGCATCAGCTTCTATTTTCTACTTGTTTTGGATTTTAAGGGTGTCTAGCTGCTCACTAAGGCTCCCTAAAATATCAGTTTTGAACTCATCAAGCATATTGCCAATTTCTGCCCTACTTACAGTTCCGGTTGCAGATTTGTTTACTCTAATAAGAGAAGGATCTCTTGGTCCTTTCCCAGTTTTAGATTTTCCTCTTGAGAGATGGACACATAGTTCCGCTATATCATTCAATGGAAGTTGAGAGATGTCCCCCTTCCCCATCATGTTTAGGATATCTATCCATTCATCTCTAATGGCCTTCAACAAAAGAGCTTTCAAGGTCTCTTCATCTAAATTGTTCATTTTTGCTCTTTTCAAATTGTAGTTAAACTTCTCAAGCAAATCCTCTAAGTTCTCATCTTCCTTTTGCATCATGTTAAAAACCTCATCCTTATGATTGGTAGGCATACAGTAATCCAAGTATCTATCCAAAAATGCCTACCTCATATCACTCCAAGTCCTAATGGATTGAGTGACTAGTCCCATAAACCATTTCAGAGCAACCCCTTTTAGTGTTGAAAGGAACAATTTGAGTTTTTGAGAGTCTTCTAGATAGTCATAAGTTTGGCATAAGACTTCATACTCAAACAAAAATGTTTCAGGATCCTCACTTCTCAACCCATAAAAGTTTGGGAGGACATATGGTGAAACGTTTTTCATTGTTGTATGTGTTTCCTCATCTACTATAGGGAATCCAAATGAGTTATCCCCTTACCTATTTCCTCTACCTCCTCCATTGTTACCTCTGCATCCTCCATTGTTTCCTCTACCTCTACCTCTACCCCCTCCTCCAAATAGTAAAAATTCTCCATCTTGCTCTTCCTCTGCCATGATAGTTTCCTCATAATCTTCTGGTTCTTCTATTAATGGCCGATGAGAGAGAGTTTCTACTTCTTCTTCTTCTATAGTTATTCCTAATTCTTCAACTAAAATAGGCTCCCCTATAGAGGTTAAAAAGGGTTCCTCTCCTAGGTCTGGTTTAGTAGATGAAGTGGGAGAATCTTCTAATTGAGTTGTTGCCCCTTGAATTCCAGGAATCCTAAGGCTGGGAGTATGAGTCTGGGATGGAGGTGTGCCCTTTCTAATCCTTGGTGGAATAGTTGGATTTGTGAAAATTGAACTTCTGCCCCTAGCTATAAATCTACCCCTAGAATCTCTTTCTCTATGCATGTCTTTTTTTTCTTCTTCTTCTTCTTCTTCTTCTTTTTTTTTTTTTTTTTTTTTTTTTTTTTTTTATGAATGTAAGAAGTAAGGCTACCTAGTTACACTTCCTCGACAATGACGCCAAAATGTTTAGTCGATTTAGTGTCCTAAATTGCTACATAAATTATCATTCTGGGTGTCATAAACTAATGAAGTGTAGAGCACTATATGTGCTAAATAACCCTTTCTTACCTCACTATTTTCAAGTTTATGTTGTTTTGGAGTTTTGTTCTTTTGACTCCTACAGTTCTGCAATGTAATTGAAATCTTAATCTACCACTGATAAGATCCTAGAAAAATGAAATGAGAGTCTAAAAGTGCTTTTTAGGCCAAGTTTGGAAGTGGAGTTTTCAAAACAAGAAAATGAAGAACAAATATTATCTTCTTGCTGTTGTAATGGTTTCCAAAATATGAGCTTAAAATACTTAAAAAATGTTGTCTACCTAATTACCAAACCAAAACTTTAAGTGAGAAAATGGAATTGCAACTATCTGTAACAAACTGAAAATGAAATAATGAAAACAAAACTACTTCCGTTGTCTAGTCTACTTGCAAAATTAAAGTCTTAATGAACTACTGCAATTAAACTAAAGGAAAGAAACAAAACTGAAACTGCAATTATTCTATTTGTGAAAGCAAAACTAAATGAAGCATTGTTATCACTCTGCTATATAATTTAGGGAGAAATTAACTCCTTATGATATCACATTTGAGAGATTCCATTCTTCACCATTCTAAAAGAAGTAAACATTAAAAGTGCAAGGAAAAACTCAGTCATTAGTAAGGAATTTCACCACTTAGTCTTAGGTTCAACCATCAATGAAGGGATTTTGGAAATATCTCTTTAAATCATGAGTTGCTTAAATTGACAAGAAAATGGCATCAAGCTACCTAATTCTAAACTAATGAACAGCGAGTAATCTAATTTATAAACACAACACTTCGCCATTTAGTTTGAATATCAATCATCAACGAAAGGCTCTGGAAATATTTTCTTTTCTCATGAGTGACTACAATAAAAAGGAAAAGGTATTGAACAGCAAAAAAAATCTCATTCATAAATTCCATATTTCACCATTTAGTTTGAGGATAAACCATCAATGAAAGGTTGTGGAAACATACATTTATGTAATGAGTGGCTATCCTAATAAGCAAAGGCATGAAACAACTTAAATTCAAAAAGCTAAAAACTAAGGAACAACAGAAGAAATAAGTCTAATGATGCTAATTGACACAATTTAAAAACTACAGTTAAGAAGCTAAAGCATAAGGGAAACTAAAGAACTACTTCTACACTGGAATGCACCTATCAGAGTTAGTAGAAACAAGTGACAAAATTTGCAATGAAAACAGTGTTAGAAACGATTATGGACATAAATAAAAACACAATAAATGTACAACTGAACGAAAGGAGACAACAAATGGAAATGTACAGAAATGAAAAGGAACCTCGACCACGCAGGGGCCCTTTGCACGGCCTAGGACTAGCAATGCAGAATCACTTCACATGCTCAAGTAGCCATATAAGAAAAACAGAGTTTTTGTATATTAAAAACAGAGTATTGTATGTCTCGTGCTACAAATGGAAATTGCACTACTTCATCATCATAAAACATTAACTAGTTCTGCGTTCCAAACACTGAGATTTATAGGAAAAATTCACACTATTTTAAGAGAAAAGTCTTCTATAACAGACACGTGAACAGGTAGTGCATCCGAGAATTTAGTCTTCGGTTGGCTTGAACAGTAAATCTCTGAATAGTGGTTGTTGGATATTGGTTATGCAGGTGGCAAACAACATCCTCAGCTTCAGGAACATGCCTCAGATTCATTTACGTGAAAAAACAGAGTTCTAGTTGCTGTAGGACTTCTCCGTTGACTCCCCTTTGACCGGGGTCTTTCTCCTTGACTTTGATCAAATGGATAGGAATCCATCCATGTACTGACATTTTCCCAGCTACCTATGTGGCTCGTTTCTTCTATCGATACGTGTAACCTGCAAAAGTATGGAGATGGATGCGGAATGTAGCTACATTCCGTAGCTGAAGAACAAAACCCTATCCAAATAACACACATAATAATATATTTTTAAAATCACTGAAATGCACTCCTGGAAGCAACATGCAATGGCTTTTGATGGTTTAGGATGCATTGGGATGGGAGAAAAAAGGAAGAAGGATGAAGAAATTTCTTAAGAAAGAGGCAGTTTTGGAAATCAACACCCGATTCCTTCATCATTCAAAAAATCTTGGTACCATATCAAGTAATCAAGTTGGTTTCTCATACTTCGATATGCATTAAAGCTTGCATTTTAAAATTGAGTGTGAGTATATTTAATATTTTGTTATGCACATGGCTTCGTTGGAAGTATGCCTTTACTTAAAGGTGATATTTCTTTCTTTAAAAATAGGGTAGGATAATAGGAGAATAATGAATAAAAATACATAACCACGCTCATGAGCTTGTGATTCCCTAAAATCACAACTTTTGAGATTTCTATTATCATGCACTCTCATGGTAAGACTTGTTAGAATAACTTTACAATTAATGCCTCATATTTTAAAGTGACTTTGATTGTTGATCAACATGATCAACTCAAGGAATATTTTTGGTCATTATCCGATATGTTTTTTAAATAATTTCTTAAGTTAACATGAGCAACCGGTAAAGAATATTAATTAAAAACTTTTCATGCCATCCTGCACTCTTAAGGAGTATATTTGCTTCCCCACCTATTAAGTAACCCGTCTAAAGTTAATCATAATCAGAGTTTTTTTTCTAAAAATATAAATGAATTAATTGAGGGATAGGAGGTCTCATTGCAAGCCAGCCTATTATGATCATGGGTCCTAAAGAGAATAACATTACTGCACTGGTCACCAAGCTAGGGTAATGGTTGTTAGTTGAAAAACTGGAAGACAAGAGGTCTCATCGCAAGCCCTCTTGTTCATTCTTGTTAGTTCTCGTGAATGGAACTGTCGATAGTTGGTTACCAAGTCAGGACAATGGCCTTCAATTAACTCATAAAAAGAGGAAAAAGTAAACTATTCTTAAATGACTCTGAATCTATATCTAATAGGTGGGAAAAAATCATTTCATAAGGTTAAAATGTATCCCTGTCAAGGCTATGGACACCTACTAGTAGTAGGGCCATTCCTATGGTATTAAAGTTAACTCTACACTATAATTCACTTGGTTGTTTTTTCTTTCCCTGAACTCACTATAAATCTCTTTAAGAATGGTTTTAAAATCCTTCTGTTGTTATAGCTTGGAGTTTTTTCTTTTTGGAATGGTTTTAACTATACATGGATAATGGTAAAATGGTTACTATGGTAAAATATTACTATGTCTACTTTTAATGTCATGGATTTTAAATCATGTCACTCATATCTACAATGGGGATTTTAAACTATAACTTCTGATAGGGGATGTCTGTGAGATATTCTTGTGAAAAATTTTAAAGTTAGCTATTTTATTCAAGTAATAACACCATCCATGCAATTTAGTTTTTATAGTAGCTTTCATTTTAGGTTTTCTTGAAATCAGTTTAAGAAAATAAAGATTCCAACTCACACTCTATTTTAGAGCAAGCTTTATCTAGCGCAAGAAATGTGATCACCAAAAATTGAAGGAACATAATTTTGAACACCTACAAATATTCTAATTATTTTTTTGTGAGGAAGTAACAACACTGGATTCCCTTGCATGAGGACATACAAGATGGTCAGCATGGTGGGATGTTGGGTCTCCGTTTTTTCCTATTTTTTATCTATTTCTCTCATGTTGTCGATTGGCTAAATGATTATTTTTGAAGAGTATTTGCTACTTCTTTGTTTTAACATGATTAAAATAGGATTAATGTGAGTTTAATTAAGGCTTGTATGTTGCATGATTAAATCTATTTTTATTATACGTTGGTAGGTCCCTGCACCAGTGCATTCACATGCCTACACCATTGCACTTACCTGCATGCACCATGCATTGGGATTCTTGCACTAGTTACTGTGGGCTTCCTGCACTATGAAGGATTCCTGAACTACATTCACATTCCTTCACTATGAGTCTAATGATTCTGCGTTGCAGCTCTTAATTGCTTCATCAAACCATCCTTCATTTTTTTATTGAAGTTTCTTTTATCACGAATTGTATCTTCGGTGATGAAGTGATTTGGGCAGTGATATGTCTACGTATTGTTAGTTCGAAACAAGTGACATTTATGTGGGATGGAAGTCTAGTTGCAATTGCAAATAATCATGGAACATGCTCTGTTTGGAGGTTGATGCATGGAACATAGACAATGACGAACTTCGAGCCATTGCATGAGCTTCAAGTACATAACTCATACATTCTATTGATGGAGCTTTCCTTGTTACTGATTCATCTCCAAGACCATGTGAGCAAAGTAAGATCAGAGGTTCAATTCCATGGGCATTGTCGAGTCTGAGATTTATATTCAAGGAGCAGCATCTCGCTCTGCTCAACTGTGCCTTGTGGGTGTTATACTACTTATTGGGAAAATCCGCATTATATGCATCGATAAAAGTTTTAAGGTGAAGCAACTAGAGCATAATGGAAAAGGGTGCAAGCCATATGTTTACAAGGGGCCCGATCTCCACTTATTTTTAACAAAGATGTTGAAGTTGTATGGGATGGGTGTGTTCACTCTGATTGAGAGAACTCCTTCCTGAACGTGATCAATAAAGATCATCAACTCATCAACTAAACCTGGAAAATCTAAAGATCTACCTCGGCTCGGAAGGGATTTACGCGATGTTCAATAGAGAAATGCCATCCACATCAAACGCTTCAATGATATGAAGTCAAACTCATAGCTCACAATGCTCATCTCTCTCTACAGAACCTCAGTGAAGCGGAGGATGTCTCCCTAGTTCTTTTGGCTAAATTCCACCCTGATAATTGCCCTGTCACTAGTGCGAATGATATGGAGAGTGGAATTATGGTGATCACTCTAGATTCGATTCTCGATAGTCCAAGTCAATTCAAATATAATCGAAGGAGTTATGTGCCGATGACAACCTGTGAGCAGCTCACGCAAGGAGAAAATCCCTCAGTCAAATCGTACCTCCTAGCAACAACTATTCCAGGAAAAGAGGAACGATTCACCAGAATTGTTCCCTCTTTCGACACTCAGTTCAAACTAATTCTTAATTCGGCAGATTGTTAAAACTAATGATCTTCCCTCATGTATTTTAATTGGCCGTTGAAAAGCCCCAATTTTTAAATTGATGCCTATATAAACTGCCTGGAGCGATAGTCATAAATTAATCAATTAATTATAGTAAGGAAGGAAATCGACCCAGCCGGGATAGTGCACATTAGAGGAAGGCGTAGAAGGGAAGAGGAGTTGTTCCAATGTAGCCTCGCGCAATTCATCTGTTGTGGATCGTTCCTCTGGTCTTGGTGGAGTTGAGTGATGTCTGCATAATGTAAACATTGTTTTCAGTAATTAATTGAAGCAATTTCCTAGCACGTTCTATTTAATTATCTATTGCATCTAATGATTTCGATTTCTGTGTGAACTAGGAACTCAAAGAGGGTGTGAGTTGGTTGGGTTGGCCACCAAAACAACCTGACACTGCTCTCATCTTTTAAGCTAGATAACATTTAAATTATTTTTTGTTGTGTGAATTTTATTTATTTATTTATAGTTTCTTTCTGCCTTCAATTTGTAGTTCTAGAGTTAATTCAATTTGTTGCAATCTTTTATTCTCAGTTTTTAAAGTTAATTTGATTTGCTGAAAATTGTTCATATTTCATTTGCTGCATGAAGGGTTGTGCTTGGAGATTTCCTTTTATCATTTTGCATCCAGATCAGCTCTGCCTTTATGAGCTCCAACATGTAACTCAAATTCTATAAATTAATCGAGATCTATTAATTTATATTTCAGAATATGAGATCAATTAAATGTTTATGGTTCTAAGGTCTTAATGTATTCATTTATGTGAAGTTACAGAACCCGTGCATCCTCAGGAAGCACCAATCACATATATTATCTAAAGCTACGATTTTTACGCTTGCAGAACTGACATTTATAAATAAGGAAACTACACTGTGTTGATATCGATAAATGTTTAATTACCATTATAGTTTCCTTTAACTTTTGGACAAATTCACAAGATTTATTTTCAGGACAGGGAAGGCGAGAAATTCATATTAATCTATTTTTTTTCATGAGTTCATTTACACAGTAAATTTCCTTTTTATGTTGCTGATTCTTTCAAGTTAACTTTACACTGAATTAGTACAGGTAGAATTAGTGCAAGTAGAACTAGTGCAGGTAGAACTAGTGCAAGCAGAATGGTTTTGAATTGCTTCCAACATTTACAGTCTTTTTGTTATTATTTCGACACTGCTTTACTTCTAGTTTAGTTTTCCCTTCTATTCGCTTGTAATTAGAATTTCCTTTCACATTGATTGCTTGTATTTCTCGTATGATTTTGATTACCTGGATTGATGTTTTCTTGAATTCTCTTTAGTGTAGGATTTCATTTATTGATGAGATTAATACACAAGATAGAGTAGCATTTATTTTGTAGGTTGCCAGCGGCTTTCTTTGGCATTTCCAATGTTGTGTCTCGAAGTTCACAAACTTTTCGAATTGACAAATTAAATGTTGGTACATTTATAGACCTTATATTTCACCCAACAGAGACAGCTATAATGACAGTGACAAAGTAATGCTTCCTCTTCATCTTAGTCTCAACCGGCTTGGAAAATCAGGCAACATGAACTAGCCTCATGCATGGGATCAAATTGAAGCTTCCTTCAAGTCATATTTTTTGCACAATGAACTTAAAGCTTCTGCACACTGAACTTAAAATACTTTCTCACAAGGTTACATTAACATTATTCTCGCTATTTTTTTTGGACGGTAACTTACCATCGAGGCTTCCTCTAAATGTAAAGTTGTTGTCACTGTCTTCATGCTTTTTAAAATAAGAATTGGTTCTCAATATATATTTTGAAAATATTTGGGAAATTGTATAATGTATGTACGCTGACAATTTAGTCGACCTGGGCCCTGTTTCTATTATTAATATTTTACTAATGTATTATATTATTATTATTATTAAATGAAAATGTTCACATTTTCACACAATGAAAACATAAATATCGTTATTAAACAAAAATGTTCACACTTCCACAGAGAAAAAATACATATATTATTATTAAACAAACTTGGTACAATAAAACACAAATATTATTGTTAAATAAGAATGTTCACACTTCCGCACAACGAAAACAAAAATATTATTACTACACAAAAATGTTCACACTTCTGCATAATGAAAACAAAAATATTATTATTTAACAAAAATGTTCACACTTCTGCACAAAGAAAACACAAATATTATTATTAAACAAAAAGGTTCACACTTTCGCACAACTAGAAAAAAAATATTTAAGTTAGATCGGTTGGAGGGCAGAATGAAGAATGGAGTAAGTACAAGTATAATAGAATAAGTTTGAGTGAAATGTGAGTTGTGAGAGAAGGTGCGGAGGTGGATGTGTAGAGGAAGCAGTGCAGAGATGGTTGTGTGGAGAAAGCATGTGGAGAGATGAACATGTAGACACTTATTTGATTAAGTGATGATAGCAGTAGAAGTAGGGAATATGTTGCATTGCAACTATTAATCTTGTTACTTTTATAAATAATCCTATCCTATCAATCACTTACCCAAACCATTATTATCTACACTCTTATCATATCATAACTTCATACCCCATCACTCCTTTACTACACAACTTCATCATTACTTAATTATACCACTCATTTCTACCCCATACACTTGTCCTCATACTCAACTCATGAAATTACTCGTAAGAATTTCAAAGAGTCTCTAGACATTTTCACGTCATATTTTTGCAAAACCTACTTTGTTTTGAAACTTTAAAAAATAACCCATATTCCACCCTTTTATTTCAAATTGTGTTTCCACACACTATGTACACACAACATCATACAACCCTCTAAAATTAGAATAGAATACCATAGATTTCCCCCCTAAAATAGAAAGCATTGGCCACTAAATGAATTTATATCATATGAAAGGAATGACATGAGGATGTAACGGGTTGTGTTTTTTTCAAAATAAAAAAACTAACTCGATTTATATATACTAAAAAAGAACCTAGTTACATTTATGCTTGCATCCCCCATGATAATTCACCCAAAACAAACTGGAAATGTAACATCTACAGACACTGTAATAGAGATTTTCAAAACATATTACTCCTCACCATACATAAAAAAAAAATAAAAAATCATTTTCAAAAAATGTATATCCTTCCACCTCAAATGTCCACAAAAATTTAGAAAAAGAACATCATAAAGAGAGACATAAAATACATAAAAACCCATCAGCGACAGAATGTCGATTTTTCCTTCTTCCCTCCGGTTGCCTCCCATGGTGGCATAGTATAACATGATGCCTTCTGGGTCTTGCAATCCTTGTTTCGAGAGACCATCGGCAACCATATTAACCTCCATGAATATATGTGTCAAAGTATAGCTACCAAAAAGACCAAGTTATGCATAGATGCGATCCCTCCATCCCTAAAGATCTAGTATATCAAACCATGAAGCTCCCTTAAAACCATGGATGGTGGTATGTGAATCTTAAAAAATGTGAATGCTTTGTATCCCTTTTCCTATGGCAAACCACAACAAGCCCCACAGGGAAATCATCTTCTCCCCGGTGTTTTTTCCGTGTCTAACGCTCCAATGCAACCTATAACAAGTATGCGCATCCAAGTGGAGCCAATCCCCACAACCCCATTTGCCCCTTTTTGACACTCCATCAAAGTATCCTACTGGTAAAATAATGTGTGGAGGTGAGAAACACCTCGACATGTCTCTGATGCGAGGGCACTTTTGTTTCATATGATTGATCCATGATATAATTTTTGCAAATACATGGTGAACATAGAAAGGCTTCTCATGAAAAATATAATGGTTGTGAACCTTACATATTTCCCACATAATGAAAAAGGAAATGTAGGAACTAATTCCACCCTCGACAACACTCCATCTCAGACAATGTTCTATGGATAAAAAAATCTCGAAGGGTAACCTGCAGGAAGAAAGTATGAAATACCAAACATGTAAAGAAAAGATACAATGAAGGAACATCTGTGATACTGATTCTTTGCTCACCCAACATAGGACGTAGTAGCCCAGACCAGTGAAACCATGTTTGCACAAGTTATTCCAAGTAAGAATATGATCCCACCATACCGTCCAACAAAATAAAATCACTTTTAGTGGCACAAGTGACTTATAGATTGATTTTTACCAAGATCAAGGGGCATATTCAAGGCCATGCAACTAGAGGTGTTTGTAGACATCCGCCACCACCACTGATTTTTTTAATAAACACTCCTCCCAAGTGAGGAAATCTTTGTCCAAATTTCTGCAAAGACCAGCCTATCTTAACATGTTTACAAATACATTCCAAAACTGGGCTATGTGTCCTTTCATGTTGAGATGCATTGCCTCCTTCCAAATCAGTTGTGCCTCGCACCATCCATTGACCATTTGACCTAAGAAAAACAAACCTCGTTGATGTAGAGCTTCCATGATGCACGTCAAGAGTCCAAAATCATTGTTTAAACCCATGATGCAGTCTCTTTCTATCAGGATATGATTGCCCCCTCCAAAGGGCCATATAAAGTGATAAAGAAAGGGTAATTTGGCTTTTTGGAAACTCCTCCAGATGTAAGAGCCCTTTTTTATGCGAATTTCACCTATGCGGAACCATACTGAAAAATACTTTCCTTTAAGATATTTGTCTCTAAAGATCCTCTGTATAGTGCACTCACCAAACAAAAACCTCCACATCGACTTAATGAGGAGAGATTTTCCAAAGATTTTTACATTAATAATTCCCCATCCATCAATGTCATGTGGCCTGAAGATGTTGTCCCATTTTATCAAGTGATATTTTCAGTTTCCTATTGGTTATGACCACAAAAAATGGGCCATTAAATAATTTGTCTTATTGCTAATGTGCACAGGCAGAGCAAAAAGGTGCATCCAATAGATTTCCATTTGCTATAAAACTGACTATATCAGCGTGAATTTTCCTACTAATGAAAGTTTTTGGTGTGTCCAACATCCCAAGTTTCTTCTAGAATTTCTGCAACAGCCAGTGCCAGTCACATAACTGGTGTTTATTTGGCTTCAGCCTGTATCCCAGATATGTGAATCCCTCATGAAGAGGTTTATAGGAGACCCTGAATAGGCCCGCGATTTTTTTAATCTCAACGATATTTCCATCTGAGTGAATAAGAACTGACTTATGTCCATTGGCATTCAAGACAAAGCCCAAACCAAAATGGTGAAAAATGTGGAATAAAGCCTCCCATTCGACAACTAACACCATACCAAACGTTAAAATATCATAAAAATAAATAAATGTGTAATGCATACCTCACCGAGCATCTTCACACCCTGAAAATATCCTCTCGCCTTTGCCCGATTTATCTTTCAAATTATCTCATCCATGAAAAGTATGAAGAGGAGCAGAGAGAGGGAGAATCCATGTCATAGTTCTCAGCCAGTCTGGAAAAAAACCATGGGAATTCCATTTATGAGAATTGTCATCCAATCATGTGAAACAAATGCCATTATCCATTCGATAATAAAGATAGAAATTCTAATCTTTTGTAAGACCATCTGGAGAAAGGTCCAGTCCACACTGTCATAATCCCATTGTAATTCAATCTTCATCACCACTGCATCGAGTTTCTTCATATGGATATAATGGATAAATTCCTGACAGATGTCAATAGCATCATGAATGGACCAGTTTGGGAGGAAACCAAATTGTTCGACAGATATATGCGCTGAGAGGGAACATTTTATCCTCTCCGTGATGATCTTGGGTATGAGCTTGTAGGTAATATTACACAAGGAGATAGGCCTAAAATCATAGAAACTGGAAGGGTCAAAGACTTTCAAAATCTGTATGATATTTAGGTGGAATTGATGGCCCTAGGGATGGACCTCTCAATATTGGATTCCTCTACCATCGCCAGTAATTCATCATTCATAATATCAAAGAAATATATAAAATTCTCCACTATCCATCTATCCGGGCCTGGACATTTATCTCTAGCTAAGGATTTATCTTTGGCTAAGGATTTGAGGACCGAAAGAATTTCTTCCATCAAAAACAACCTGTATAAGGCCTCATTTTCTGCAACATCGAATGTGATGGGATATTCCTCTACTCCCCATAACAGTTCCTCATAATCTATCTCCTCCCTGGAAATGAACAATTTTTTTAAATATGTGACTCATTCCCTTCAAATCTCCTCATTTGAGTATATCTTGTGGCCATTTTCCCCAGTGTTATTCTAAATAGAGTTGCAATTCCTCCATTAATTTGCATAGTGATGGAAAAAATTTGTGTTACGATCCCCCTTCTGAATTGAGATATCTATGCTCTTCAATCTCCATGCAGCCTCCTGGATTTCCAGAATATGCTTCTTCCTAGTCTCCAAAAAATTTAGTATGTTTAGAATATGTGCAAGAGGTGACTCTGTAACAAAGACCTCCCCAATCTCCGATACCCACAAATTTCAATTCCCTCAATAAATCTTCCTTTTTATGTCTCTCCCATATTCTAGTCTGGCTTTTTAGGCATTTGAGTTTATGTATGATGTTGTCCATGGCCGATCAGTGTCTGGAACTGATAGGTGAATTCCAAATATCTTCGACCATAGAGGTATAAGAATAATCCTGAATCCATGTACAATTGAATTTGAAAGGTATCCCTCTTTAAATCGACTATGTCCTTTAAGTTGAAAAAATAGGACAATGGTAGAAAAAATAAGATGTTCCACATGTGACTGGAGATTCCCAAAGTAGCACACAGTTCTTGATGGACCAAGAATTTGTCAAGCCTTTTACCAATATAGGAATCACCACTCCTCCCATTGTGCCAAGTAGGAACAAGCGGATCAGGACAAATATCCACCAAATGCTTTTCTTTGAAAAGCTTGTTTAGTTTAGTAATCATGGAATCACCCCGACCATTCTTTCCCTAGACCTCCTCGTTGTTCAAGATGGCATTAAAATTCCCACCAAAGGTGACAAACCCAATCTACATGATAGAAGATGTGTCCATCCTCTCCCAAAATGTGTCTCGACTCTCATACAGGCCATATATATTGCATATATGAACCCTTTCTTTCAACCCACGAATGTGACCGAAGAGGAGTAATCTAGCAAAGAATTTGTGAGCACTGAAATTAGCCCGATATGGATCCCACAGAGCCACCAACCCCCCTCAACAAATCACAAAAGTAAACAACAACCACATGCCAATTTGGGGCAATGGAAATAAAATAGGATATGAAATGGGGAGCATCAGACATCGTATCCTGAATGAGAATGATAAGAGTCCAATCAAAATTCAAAACAAATTGAAGGGAGAGCTTCTTCGAGGCGTCCCCCAGGCCCCTCATGTTCAAAGAAATAATATTCATTATGAACCATGACCCAGGGTCATATACGCTTTAAGGTCGCCAGATGAGGAAGAATCTAAAATTGGCACTTCCTGTAAACTATTAAGTACATCATTCAAATCCACAAATTGTGCGTGACTTGAGTTTGGACCTTGACACCATTTACCACCCTTCCTTCCCCATACTAGATTATTATGGGGTGTCCAACAACAGGTTGAAACCCATACACCACTGACATAACTGCAAAACCCCCTCCTGCAGACCCATGGCCTTAAAGAGATGTGACCTGCATCATCCCGGTGAAGAAGAAAATGGAAAGAGAACTAGTGAATGAGTAAGTGGATTACCTTCAGAGTATATCCCAATATGGGAGTCCATTGTGTAGCGACCCATCCATCCATGTCCAAATATCTTGTCTCAGAGCAATGCCATTGTCTAACAAGGGCTTGATTATGCAAGCTAATGACTCTATCCCACAAGACGCCATGCCCAAAACTAAGAAGTTTTGTTTCTGCTTGGTTGTGGATGGGCTCATGCTTTCGGCTAGGAAGCTGAGATGTTTATGCCACATGGCTTGTGGCTTCGTGTATGTCAAGTGTCACCTTGTCACCATGAGATGGGGTGAGAAAAGTTCCATGTGGGTCTCTTAGGACATCATTTGTGTGCTGTGATTTTATACCTCCTCTCAACCTCCATAGTGGCATGAATTTAGTTTTCTTGGCGGGAGACGTCAACATCTAGAGACTCTCCCGAGATTGGAGCCACCCGATTCACTGTGTCCCCAACATGCATCATGTTCTTCTAGACAAAAAGATAAAATTTTCAACCTATAGAGAATTTCCAATCTCGCTTACCACTGCATGTCCAGGAAAAAAAGGAAATCCTGAGGAATACACTGCAATACACCGCCAAAGATGAAAATGAATATGCCCTAAGTATCTAGTGCAATCCACCTCATCTATCCATCAGTGGAAAGTAGAAAACTTAGAAACAACAGATCGCCCAAAAGGCATGTGAAGAAGAGCGTCCCAACAACAATCATGAATGATGATCCACCCTAACCAAACCACTAAATGTGCATCACCAGTACAGAGATCCACCCAAGAATTTATGTAAGGAGAATTTCAAAAATGGCAAGTTTAAGGATAAAAACAAGGGCACCATTGTAAAAAAAACAGAAAAAAAAAATTTGTCAAGTTCCCTTCCACAACAACAAACTTCGCGAGAGGTGGTCGAAAAAAGAATCGCCAGATCGTCGAGAATGTGAAACCAGAAGGGAAATAGAAAATTTGAAGACAGATATCTGAAAATATTAGAGAGAGTGAAGATGGAAACCCTACGATGGTAGCAACAATAGCACCAACATCCGAGAAACTTCCACCACATATCACATATATAAATAGGAAAAGACTTACATGGGCATGAGACAATGAAGGAATTTATCCACTTATACCACGGGAAAATCAAATTGTTTTGTTCCAGTTGAATACAAACTTCTATATCTTCCATCAAAGAGATTCTAATAAATACTTTCCGTGACCCATGAATTTATCACATTTTTCGTGGGTTTAAAATGCACTGCATAAATTGTAAACAGAATGTAAACCATACAAAATAGTAGAAGGATAATTTTCAAAGTCTTAACAAGGTGAAAATCCCAGCTTCTAAACACCATGAATACCTTCCCCAAATGGAATAGAGAAGACCATGTTCATGTGGAAAAAACAGTGAAGGGGTGCACCCTAGAAGCAATCGGGTCAAGTCCAAAACGAAGAGACTAAAACACCTCAAAAACGATGTAAGAGGAGAAAGGAAAACAGATAGTCTATATAAAAAGGCCAAAGTTGTAAGAACCCTATAAAGTAGTTGGGTAGTCATCACTCAGCCATGCATCTTCCGAACACCAAAGGTCACATAGATACAGCCACACCACTAGCACTTGTCCTGGTTGTCCACCGATTACCTTGCTCCTCCTCTTGCTCCAAAGATTTAGATGTCAAATTTACGGTTTCAATTTTTTCACTTGATACAAAATTTTCAATTTATGGTTTCGAATGATACAATCACATCTTTCCTCACTCCACTCTAGTGTTATAAGTAGCGAGTTGTGTTATTATTATTGATAATGAAAATAATAATAAAATATAGAACTCAACACATGTATGTTTCCATTCAAAATTTTTAAGAGGAAATACTTTCAATTTTCAGTTTGTCCATGAATATGGATTTATATGGAATGGTTTTTAGCAAATAATTAATATTTATAAAAAAAAATTGAGCTATTGAGTTACAATTAAAGAAATTCAAATAACATATTAGAGTATTTTTTTCAGGTCTATATGAATTTGTCAAACCTATAGGATTTAAGTATTTCTCTCTTTTGTCCTCTCAAGTTCTAAACATGGTGAATTTATTCTTCAAAACTTAGAATTGATAGTTGAGAAACTCTTCACATGGTGTTCATATAATGTTCAAAATTGTTGTAAGTATTGAACCTTCTAAATTATAAAAAACACAATTACACTTAGAATTCTTGTGAATTACTCAAAATGTAAGATGGTTACGCTTATTTACTAAATTTCATAGATATAACATATAAGCGACAAGGGATTTTTCCCATAAATTTTATGGACAGATTTCAAGGATTGGTACCATTACTATCCATATCTTGGAGCATATAATTTCACTCGTCATTGGGTTTTAACAACATGGTGAAATAGATTTTTAAAATGGGCAAATAGAGGAGAAGGATTGGACACCCTTCTTGAACAAATATAAATTAAAACCTAACTAGACTAATGAGATATCAAGAAGTCGGTTAAAAAATCCATGGAAGGAGTTGTTTTTTCTAATTTAAAAATACATCAATTGTGAAGGTAGATACAATGTGATATTTTTATATCGGGTTTGGTTGCTACAACATCTGAAAAAGAAAAGATTGTGAATATGCTATATTACTTGTTAACAACCTCACAAGGATGGCTAAAAGCATTCAAAGAAAACCAAAGAATGAGGACAAAAGCCTCTATCATCATGGAATTGTTAAGATGATAGTCTAATATGAATTGCAAAATCATGATGAGACTTGGGAACAATTTATTCAAAAAAATGAGTTTGTAGAAGGGACTATTAGTTATTATAAGGCATTAATTGAAGAGGAAATTTATGGAATTTATCTCATAGCCCAAATACGCACCACAAAAAGAAAAGAAAGAAATTGTCATATATCAAAGGAGAATAACCAAGGTCATGATTAAATAAATCATCAAATAGGGCAAAGAAAGAAGTTAGCAAGAGGAACAATCATTTTTTAAAATTGCCAAAAGGCATAGGACAAAAATTTCTACACCTATGACATTAGCATTAGAAATGGGACAAGATCAACAGATTTTGTATGACTACGTTGAATCATTAGAGGCTAAAGAAGGGGAACAATCCACAACAAGGGAAAAAATGAAGAACCATACAATAGAATAGAAACCTTTCACCACCAAAGATAAAGAATCATCACTTGAAGAATATTTTGTGAACTTCTTAAAGGGAACTTATCAAGAGGCCAAAGTAAAAACTCCCATGAAGTTTTAGAGGCAAATATGAGGAAAAATAAGAGGAAAATTAGAAGATTAAAGAGAGAGGTGGAGGGGTTGAAGGTTTTAGAAAGATACATTAAGACATAGAATGAATTTTTTTCCAATAAAAACATGAATATTATTAAGGAAATTGCTAGGCTTAAGGAATAGAATAAGAGTTGCAAGAGAAAAATATTGTAACTTCAAAACAAGCCTATCAATTGCATCAACAAAATAAAACATTAAAGGAAAAAAGATGAAGTTTAAAGGTAAGGGTACTTAAGAAAAGACCAAGGAAGTCAATCGAAAGAGAATCTATATCCAATGTATATGTTCTCCAGAAGGCATCAAGGGAAATTCAAGGATCCAAATAGTACAATTTGTATGCGTGAAGACATGTAACACTTGCTCCTTGGGGGAGATGTTGATCCTTATTTTTGTTGAAAAATGACCATCTATATAGATGTCATTTTAGTCATAATAAATCCATTACCGATCAATTTTGTCATACTTTTTCTTCATCTTGACCAATAGAACCACTAAAAAATTATTTTTATCATTTTTATTTTTATTTTTATATTTTTTATATTTTTTAATACATTCAAAAGTTATTTTTACTAGATTTTACCAGAAATAATGTGTTATGGAAATTCCTAGTTCGTTGAAATATATCTAGGTGTTCTGCCTGAAATTGAAGACATGGATTTTGCTACTAGGTTTCCTAAGATAGATGTTGTACTCCTAGATCTATGAAAAACCAACCACAAGGGTCCAATCAAGGCATAATCAATGTGACCACTTAGTAGGGAGCAAATGCAAGTTTTGGCAAATGTATTCGTACGACTGCACACAATTACAATTTGGCATGATCTCAGGACATCATTGAAGTTGAATTTGATCTACAAAACTACTAAATTAAGACATCAGTTGGGTGAATGAAGATTATCAACAAGTTTGTTTTATTTTGTTTTGTAAAAATAGCTGTAGAGGTGAAGGCATGGGAGTGGTGTGAATATTTCCATTTATAGTTGAAATTTTTAGTTAAAGGCATTATACTTGCCCTCTTTTAATTAATATATGCAACAAATTTGAGTTTATATATATATATATATATATATTATATATATATATATATATAATATTTATTTATTTATTTATTTATTTATTTATTTTTTTTTATGTGCAATTTCATGCGTGGAGGACCCCTAGTTCTTTGAAATGTTGCACCATTTCTTTCATTTACATATGGTGGTTTGTTATGATTTTCATTTATTAGTAAACGATTTTTTAATTTATTTTCATTTCATGGTTATGTATGTACAAATTTCTCACTATTCCTATACTACTTTAGTTTCCTTTGAATAGAGTTGATATTTGATTTTGAAACTAAGTCTAAGTTTGCTTGATTGAGTAAATATTGAGGAGTGAAATGAATATTTTTGCAAGTATTTAATCCACTTGATGGAGTAGGATAAAGACACTACAACCAAAGTTGCTACTAGTAGAGACCCTAATGTATGTTTGATCAACCAATTAGACTTGAGTTAGTTGTACTCTTCAATTTTTAAAATAATTTTCATTCGAACGATGTCTTGTTAAAATTTCTTCTTTAGTTAATAATCTAGATAAGTGAAAAGAGAACTATTGTGTGGGTATTTCTCAAGGCATAAAATTCCACAACCTAATTTTTTCCCTATGTAAATTTTTGCATCCTAGATTGAAGAGTATTAACTCCATCCTGCCACTAAATAATTTAGTTGATAAACTAGAATCTTTTGTTTTCTTTGCAAGTTAGAATTTTTGTTACTTCCACTCCATTAACTTAGTGAGTTTTAACATTTTCATGTTATGTTAGTTTGAATTTCATTTTCAAAATTGTTATTTTGTTAAGTAATGATAGCCCCAACATTAGATTTTATTTAGAATTTCCTAAAGGAAATTTTATTCTTTAATTTTAAGTGACCACGAGGAAAATCTAAAGCTAATTCTTCACATATAGTGGTGTGCTTGTAAGTTTATGGACTCTCATGTTGATAAAATTATGTCCTAATTTCTGCAAATAAATTAGACCAACAATAACCCTTAAGAAATGTTGGAATGTGAGATAACCCTCAATAGATGTCACATTTCAAAATAACAATTGAGGAAGCTAACAATTCAATGTAAGTCAACCATGATGAATATTGCAATGTGGAATTACCATACAAACCATTGTGAAACATAATCAATAATGATCAACCATGGCTAACCTTATCTAGCTATGGCAAACCAAAGTGAATCATAATCAACCTGGTCAACCATGGTTAAACATGGTTGAATGTAGCCAACCATAATAATCATAATCAATAATGATCAACCATGGCTAACCTTATCTAGCTATGGCAAACCAAAGTGAATCATAATCAACCTAGTCAACCATGGTTAAACATGGTTGAATGTAGTCAACCATAATAATCAAAAGTAAATGACAATGAGCCCATTGTAAACTATAATCAACCATATTATACCAAACATAAACTAAATTCAACCATAAGCTTACCATTGTAATTGAAACATCAGAACAAAATCAACCATATGTTGGCCATAGCAAACAAAAATTAACTTTAGTGAATTGTAGACAAGCATGTTCAACCATAGACAACCATGGTCAATCAAAGATAAACATACAAAAACATGCTTAACCATGTCATAGTCAACTAAGTCAAACATGGAGAGCCAAAGTTAACCATAGGCAATGATAGTTTACATAGTTAAATAAAACTGAATTTAACCATGATCAACCATAGCCAAACATGATAAACCATAATGAAACATGGTCACCTATGGTCAATAATAGTAAAACATTGTCAAGCATAGTAAAATATTGGGAAACATAGTAATTGTAAATATAGTCAACCAAAGTAACACTAAATTCAACTATAGTAAAAAATGGTTAACCATAGTAAACTATAATCAACCACATTAAAAAATAGTATACCATGGTTGACTTAAGTCAATCATAGTCAAACATTGTTCCACATGATATACCATGTGTAACAAAAGTTAACTAACGGTAAAAATAATGAAACATGATTAACCATAATCAACCATAAAAAATGGAAAGCCATAATCTATTGTTCTCAACCATACTAAAATATCTTAAGTCTTTCATTATTAATTATATTGATATAGTTTATTCACAAATCTACAAATCTATCTTGTACATATTATAACTACATAATTGGAAATGATTGGGTAAGACCTTGAATCACAACAATTGCTTTTATTCACCTCAATATCAAGATATCCCATTTGGGCTTAGAGGAATTACTCATCGGGATTTTCAACTTGTTCAAATTTTTACCACAGAGGCTAACATGTCTTAAGAGAGTAGAACGTGGTGGGAGGGTGAATTAAACCCGCTAGTTACCACAGAGTCTATTGTCCTTTCACTTTAATTATGTGATTGTTAATAATAGATATTGCATTAATCGTCAAGTAAGGGTAGACCAAGTGTTTAAGATGGGTTGTTAACTCCTTCTCTACCTGAGTTCGATTCCCCGAAATGACATGTTAAGCCTATTGTGATGATGTTAGAAGAATAGGTGGCTAAAGGAATAAGTGGCCCTAGTGAGTTATTATGTTCGTAGTCAATATAGGATGTTCTTGCTAAGTCATATATTCCTAGTATATTTGTCTTATAGGCAGATCGGATATACTCTTGGTGGTGTAGTGGCAACTCAAAGGTTTTATCCTAAGCCTAACCTAATTTACTCTAACGAACTACCAATCCACCATGATTTCAAAAATAAATAATAGATATTACATTGATTATTAAATCAATGAAAAGACAATGTCAACCCATAAAGCACTTCAATAAAACACTTATTTCTTGTCAATTGAAATAATGTGGAGATAGTATGTTTTCTCACTTTGACATATTGATTGATTCATTTTTCTTAACTTTGATTATGTGATGGATTTGAATCTCATAAAATTATGAAAAAATGATATTTTATAAAGTTACTTTAAAACATAAGAGTGATTTTCTTTATCTATTTTAAATTATGATTTTTTGGTAGGAATATAATGCCAAATACCTATCCCTCACAAGTACGTGTCCCCGCCACTGCTTCGACTATTAAAAAATGATAATAAAACGACAACGGTGGGAAAATTCGTGGGTCGAGTGGTGCCCATGAAACGACTTTGATTAATACAATTGAAACAATTTTATATCTGCGCATGCAACTGATGTGGCTTTAATAATCTGGTTTTAGGTATGTGCCACTGTACAAGGATATGGACCGGATTCAATTTTTATTTCATATTTGCTTAATGACTCAATAAGCATAGTTATCACTGCACATTTATTGCTATAAATTTGGAGGATTCAAATATGTAATCGGATGGGTATAAACTTTTTTTTATTATATTTTTTTTCTAACTTTATTTTTTTAATGCAATATTTTGTTTCCAGGGGAGAATGATTTGGATTTGTGTTTATATGATAAGGTTTTTAGTCAACATAATTTTATTGTCATTTCTTTAGCTTGATTTTGAATGTTTTGTTGGGCTCTTTAATGTTATTATTTCTCTATTTAATTTTAGGTAGAATTGAAGATTCTTCAGTAATATCACTTTTATGGATTAAGAAATTAAATTATTGAAAAAACTCGTTAATAGTTTATTAATGAAATTAAATTTAAAATATAATCTCTAAACTAAACATACAATTCAATAAATATACAAAATATATTACCCTATAAAAAATCAAGAATTACCAACAAAAAAAATTATGATAAATTTATTTAAACCAAAAATATTAAGCCAATAATTCTATAATTTTATACCTATTATATTCTACAACCTAAATTTGTATCTACATGTCAAACCTATTCTCAAATGAAAAAGACAATTTTGCCTATGTCAAATACCAAATCTAGATGAAATATTTTATAGGGGTCAAAACCAATAACCTCCACATCCTCTTGTTATATTATTTATTTGTATGTATCTAAGGGTCACATTGTTAAATAACTTAACCTATTCTCAAATGGAAAAAATTGTTCTCCATATGTCAAATGCCAAATCTAGATGAATTATTTTATAGGGATCAAAACCAATTACCTCCACATCCTTGACATCCTCTTGTTATATTATTTATTTGTATGTATCTAAGGGTCACATTGTTAAATAACTTAACCTATTCTCAAATGAAAAAGACAGTTCTACGTATGTCAAATACCAAAGCTAGATGAAATATTTTATAGGAATCAAAACCATTACCTCCACATCCTCTTGTTATATTATTTATTTGTGTGTATCTAAGGGTCACATTGTTAAATAACTTAACTTATTCTCAAATGAAAAAGACGGTTTTGCATAAGTCAAATTCAAATACCAAATCTAGATGAAATATTTTATAGGGATCAAAACCAATTACATCCACATCCTCTTGTTATATTATTTATTTGTATATATCTAAGAGTCACATTGTTAAATAACTTCATTTTCTAATAAATACTAAGCTATGAATATTTTTGTGTGGTTTTAAACAATAATTATAAGGATCAAAACCAATTACCTCCACGCCACTCCATGGCTTCTTGTTATATTATTTATTTGTATATGTCAAGAGCCATATTGGTAAATAACTTATTTTTAATTAATACTAAACTATTAATATTTTTATGTGCGACTTAGATTTAATATTTCTCGATAAGATTTAATATTATTTATTAAATATACAATATTTTATATTAGTATTAGATGTAATTATATTATATATAAGTTTGTGTTCAATAAAAAATACAATAATATATTTTAATTTATAAAAATATAGGTTAATATAATAATAATTAATAACTAATTATTGATTATTATATCTATAGAATATAATTTATTAATGTATATCCTCACAATCAATAATATAATTATGTTAATAGAAATTAAATATCTTTTCAGAATAATTCATAACAATAATAAATAAAAAAATTAACTCATAAACTACTTTAGGTAAATCTCATAAACTACTTTATGTTTATGTAAATTTGACTTAGCCCATTTACACTGTGATTGTGCTGTTATAGGGTAAATATCTTTTCACAATAACCTATAGACTTTATGTAAATTAAGGGTTACGTTATTTTCTAATAAACAAATATGGATGTAATAAGTACAATTTGTCCGTTAGATGAGTTGTACACGCAATAGAAAGTAGAATGGTAAGGCGGGAATTGACGCGATAGCTTTAATGTGACCAGTTGAGGTGCACCAATCAGATTATATGGATGATTTTAGGATTTTAAAACTACTTGTGATTAAATGGATGTTTTTGAATTCTCGCCATTTGTGGCTTGCAAAGTGATTAGATGGGTGGTTTTTGAATTCTCGCTATTTGTGGTTTGAAAAGTCATTTTTTAATTATTAAAACATTTGGATTAGGTGACTTTCGGTTATGAGTTTAGTGGATGGGTTGTCATTTCTAAGTGTTGATTAGCAAATATAGTTGGTACTTAAGATGGATCTATATTTATTTATATTTTCATTTTTCTTTAAATAACTTAATTATTGAAATCTCAATTAAAATCATACCAATCTCAATTAAAAAATATCATATAAAACTATTAATTTAACTTCAACTTAAAAAAAATATAAAAAATATGATAATCATATGGGAACATTGATTTGACCTCAACTAAAAAAGAATATCATATAAGACATTAAGATGGATGCTTTTCATACATTTTCTGATTATATGGATGATTTTAAGACTTTAAAACTACTTGTGATTAGATGGATGTTTTTTGAATTCTTGCCATTTGTGGCTTGCAAGATCATTTTAGGACTCTAAAATTACCTGTGATTAGATGGATGCTTCTTGAATTCTCGCCATTTGTAACTTGAAAAGTCGTTTTTTAATTATTAAAACATGTGGACTTGGTGACTTTCGACTATGAGTTTAGTGCATGGGTTGTCATTTCCAAGTGTTGACTAACAAATATAGTCGGTACTTAAGATAGATCTATATTGATCCATACTTTCAATCTTCTTTAAATAACTTAATCATTGAAATCTCAATTAAAAACATACTAACCTGAATTAAAAAAAATCATATAAAACCATTAATTTAACCTCAACTTAAAAAAAATATAATAATCATATGGGAACATTGATTTGACCTCAACTAAAAAAGAATATCATATAAGACATTAAGATGGATGCTTTTCGTACATTTTGTGACTATATGGATGATTTTAGGACTTTAAAACTACTTGTGATTAGATGGATGTTTTTTGAATTCTCACCATTTCTCGCTTGCAAAGTCATTTTAGGACTCTAAAATTACCTGTGATTAGATGGATGCTTCTTGAATTCTCACCATTTGTGACTTGAAAAGTCATTTTTTAATTATTAAAACATGTGGACTTGGTGACTCGTGTTAGATAACTAATCATCGGGATTAACCTTGGGTTAGTTTGGGTAGTTATTGGAGTCCAAGAACTCCCGGGAACTAATTCAATTGTTTCCTATATGTATTTATATGTACAACATGTACATAATTCTTTGAGATCATTTAATATACAGTTTATTTGGTTATTTGGTTTAATTAAAGGGTGGTCAATTTTCTGGGTTTCTGGGGAGGATATATATTTTATGGTGGCTGAGTGGCTGAAATTTTAATTGAAGAGTGTATGGCCATTGGTAAAATAAAATTTATTTTTGGAGGCTAATAAGATTTGAACCTAGCTCTTTGCTAGGCTATTTTTGAAACTTACCACTAAACCACAAAAGCCAACTTTCTTAAAAGAAGAGGAGAAACAAATTTATATCTTTTCAGAAGTATTGCATAGATTTTGAATTTGAAAGGATTTGAAGAATATTCGGGATATGTGAGTAAAGGAGGATAGGTAATTGAAAAATCATAATTGGTGGCAAGATTACTTCACGACTCAATTGCACTAAAACTCTAACTACAATTAGGAAACTTCGACGGGATTTCCAATCAAGGGCAGTTTACATACAACACTGTATGAGAAGGTTGCAACAATTTTAGGAGACCGATTCAAGGAAAGCGATAAGAAGTCGACATCATTATTTTATTATTGCCTTTTAAAGTTTAATTTGGTTAACTTATGATTATAAAAACAAGAAAATCAAAGGCATAGTGGTTGGTAAAATTTACATAGTTATTTGGTGGATTGAAGGTCATAAGTTCAAATCTTTGACAAAATAATTTTAGAATTTTTTTTGTGTTTTATCACAAAATTTGTTAAAGTTATAAAGTCAAAGTCCAAGACAGATAGTTTTAGAAGATTTTTTGTTAAAGTTGGAAAGTCAAAGTCTGAATTGAAGATTTGAAGTTAAATTTATGTTGTAGATGGGTGCATGATCGGTTGAACCTGACACCCAATTGTCACAAATTTGTTTGTATTGGGTGCATTTTCGGTGGTAGCCGGCACCCATTTTTAATGTTGATTGCTCAAAAACATGGCGACACTCGATGATTTACTATAGTTATTAAACAATTTAATGTCATCTTCTATGCATAACAGTGTCCAAGTCAGTAAGGACATGTTCTTTGACATCCAGTCATATTTGCAAAATATGAAAAGAAAAATTGAATTTTTGGAACTAGAAATCCAGTTTCAGCAAGAAGAACTACAAAAGAAGAATTTTGAACCTGTTCTTGTTCTGAATAATAGTGTGTTTGAGCCAGATCATCATTCAGAAAATAATCAGAGTAATGTTTTTGCAGGACCAAAAATTACTCTTGAAGAGCCTGTTCTTGAAACTGTTTTACAACCACTTCAATAACCTTTGCGAAAATCTACAAAAGGAAATGCAACTGAAAGTTCTTCTGAGAAGCCTGATATTCCCAAAACTTTCATAAGGCCATGGGAAGAGATTAGAGAGATTAAACACAGAACTGGTTTGGGTTACAAAGAGGATATTCTGGATGTATATTTTCACATACCAGATCTTGCTAAACCGATACAATTCCAAAGCGTTGGATTTCTAGACGGTGTCATTCCAAAACAAGTTTATAGATGCCAACAATGTAATAGGGTTGGACATGTGAAAGATCAGTGTTTTGATCTTCACCCATGTGAACATTGCAGAAAGCGAAATCATCATACAAATAGATGTTCCAGAAAAAAGTCTACGGTAATAGAGAAGGTAAATTTCAGATGGATTGCTTCTTGGGATTGGACCAAATCAACCAAGAAGATTTACAAGGCATATTGAAAAAAATGTTCTTGAGTGATGAGCAGCCTTGCAGCAATGAAGAGTACTTCTCACTTGTATCCGACAAGGGGGGAATGGTTGATGGTCTACTACAGGTTTGAGTTTGAGATGTCAAGCGAGCATGAGTCAAATTTGAGTTGATGGAGTTGATTGGATGGTCTGCTACAGGTTCGAGTTTGAGATGTCAAGTGAGCCTTAGTCAGATTTGAGTTGATTGAGTTGATTGAGCACTTCCATGTTTGGAATTGTTTGAGGAACTACTATGATAGTTCCAGAGTTTGTGGTCACCTTAAAACCACACTTTTTGTTGTTCTGAGAACCACTATGAAGGTTCCATAGTTGATTGAGAGACATTCAACTCTTAGCTTAGATGCATTTCTGCATTTCGAGCTCTCGTTCTTAGACTTTGGTATATCCCTTCAGATTAAGGGGGGGACTGTTAGATAACTAATCCTCGGGATTAACCTTGATCTGGATTTAAATATGAATGCAACAAATTACAGAGATAACCATAAACACAAAGATGCAGCGGAAATAATACTTCATTTCATCAATGTAAAACACTGAAATATGCTTACAAACAACAATGGAAATAAACCAACTAGGGCGATGGTAGCTTATCTCTGAGAAGTGATGTGGCGGCTACATGCCTCTTAATTTTGTTACAATGAGGCTTGAAGGCCTATTTATTGTTGAGAAATAATGGAAAACCCTAAACATCCAAAAACCTAACCCTATAAGATGAAACACCAAACTGTGGGCCCCATTTGGGTAAGTTGGTACATCAACTTCCCGGGGTTGTAACTTTGGCATACGATCTCCGTTTGACCCACATAATATCTCGTTAGAAAGATCTATCTGAGAACTATAACTTTAGGAAGAGAAACATTCGTCCATGGACCCATGCTGCTCCTAGTTTTCCCAAAAAAAATTCATTTAGGGTCTCAAAACGACTCTGGAAGTTCAGGACCCAAAAAACTGCTAAAAATAGTAAACTGTGCTATAATTAAGGAAACTGAAAAGCTGAGAGAAACAATGGTGGGGGTCCAAGTGGATTTTGTAGATGGCCACCAATATCCACCTAGATCATTCCTCCCCCCTTAGGAAGCAATGGTCCCCATTGTGTTGAGTTTCTCCATGAGATGAGGAAACTTCTGCTGAACTTGGTCCCTGGTGAGCCACTTGCCCTGGTGAAGGAGTTGGCTTGCTTTGACAACTCGATACAGTTGGATATTTTACTGGCAAGTGTGCTTCATCTGTGTGTCCATGATCTGATCAGTGACAGTTTGTTCCATGCAGTATAGACTTAACTCTGTGGGTGTGAGCTGTTCTGCAATGTCGGACGTGTCTAGTAATGGTGGAAAGTATGGCCGAAGGCGGTCCATATTGAACACTAGGTGCAGGCCAAGGAATGGGGGAATGTTGAGCTCAAATGCATTGTCTCCCATAGCCTTAGTAATGGTGTAAGGACCATATCAGAGTCGTCTAAGTTTCTGATAGGATCCGGTAAGGCGTGCCTTTTGCAAATGCAACCAGACTTTGTTGCCCACCTGAAACTTATGTGGCACCCGATGTTGATCATGTTGTTGCTTGTACTTGGCATTTGATTTCTCTAGAATTTCATGGACCTACTAGAAAATATGTTGGATGTGGTCAATGAATTTGTTTTCCTTATCTGTTTCAGACTGGACATGAGCTAAATCTATGTGAGTAATTATAAATGGCATGGCCACATCAATGGGACATAGTGGTTGGAATCCCAAGCCCACCTGAAAAGGGTTGTGGCCAGTCGAGCTGTGGAGAGCCCGGTTGTAGCCATGTTGAACATAGAGGAGGCTTTCATCCCATGTGTGTGGATGCTTTTAGTTGTACATGCACAAAATGTGTATGATCATCATGTTGACAAGCTCTGTTTGGCCATCAGTTTGAGGATGGACGGTTGTGGACTTAGTGAGTTTGGTGTCCAACATCAACTAGACACTGGACCAAAATGTACTGAGGAACTTTTGATGTCCCGATCTGAGATGATAGACTATGGGATCCCAAAGTGTACTCACACTTGTTCAAAGAAGAGTTTAGCAGTAGCTTCTGCTGTGATATTCTTCTTGTAGGCTGCCATAATGGCCATCTTCAAGAACCTGTCGATGACCACAAAAACACAATCGTTTCCATGCTTAGTGGAAGGGAGGCCTCACATGTAATCCATGGAGATGGATTCCCAAGGTCGACTAGGGGTAGGCAAGGAGGTATAGAGGCCTTGCTTCTTGATGGTCGGTTTTGCAATGGTGTAGGCAATGCATGATCTGATGTACTTCCTGACATCCTATCGAAAATTTGGCCAATAGAAATACTTCTGCAGTACTGCCACCATTTTCTCGACCCCGAAACACCCAACAACTCGACTGTAGTGTGCTTCCCAAATCATCTTGGCATGCTCGCTTAAAGGTGGCCTAGGTGGCATAATAGGGCATCCTGGAGGTGAAAATCTGGAAGATCCTGACCCTCGAAGAGTGTTTGGTATGTGTGGCCAAATTCTGGGTCGCTTTTGTAGAGAATTGGCCAATCAGAAGTCTCGTGCACTCTAGAGTTGAGCACGGTGGTTAACGCCATGATCGGTGGTCAACTGAGGCAATCTACAACATTATTGGTGCTACCCTTCTTATACTTGATATTCAAATGGAACTGTTGCAGGTATGTGGACCACTTCTAATGGAGATCATTCTACAATTTCCCTTGGATCTGTATGAACTGCAAGGGTCGATGGTCTATGTGGATGACCGTTTCCTTCCCCAAAATGTAATGCTTCCATTGTCGGCATGCTTGCACAATGGAATACATCTCTTTGCCATAAGTGGAATACTTCGGGACTATGTCTAGAATTGTCTCACTGTGATATGCCACTGGATGCCCGTGTTGAGTAAGGAATACCCCAATAGCATAGTTAGAGGCATCTGTCTCGACCTCAAATGGTTGTTGCAAGTTTGGTAATGCAAGCATTGGTGTCGTGCAGAGGTGATATTTCAACTCTGTGAATGCCTTCTGTTGAGATTCAAACCAAAAGAATTTTGCTTTCACTCCTCCCTTGGTGACTTGACTCAAGGGCCAAGTGATATGAGAAAATCCCAACATGAACCTGCGATAGAAGTTGGCAAGACCTAGAAAGCTGTAGAGCTTTGTCAGAGTGGTTGGAGATGGCCAATCCCGAATGACTTGGATCTTGGCTCGATCCACATGCACCCCCTATTCATCAATAATGTATCTCAAATACTGAACCTAGGTCATGCAAAAGTGAATTTCTCCAAATTGGCACATAACTTGTGTTGCCGTAGTGTTTGGATAACCTGTCGAATGTGGTGGAGGTGCTCTTCCCAACTCTGGCTGAAGATCAGGATGTCATCCAAGTATGCCACTTCAAATGTGTTGGCGAATGGATGCAAGATGTCATCCATTAGCCTCATGAAGTTTGCAGGAGCATTCGTCAATTTGAAAGGCATAATCAACCTTTCAAAAAGGCCCTCCTTGGCTTTTAAGGCATTCCTCCACACATCGGAGGGTTCGATTGGTACCTAGTGATATCCTCACTTCAAATTGATCTTGCTAAAATATTTTTCCCCCTTTAGTTGGTCCAGGAGGTCATCAATCTGTGGGATCAGGTACCTATTACAGATAGTGATCTTGTTCAACGCCCGATAGTCAATACAGAGTATCCAAGTCCCATCCTTCTTTTGTACCAACACGATTGGGCTCCTATAGAGTGATGAACTTGGATGGATGTGACCTTTCTACAGCAGCTCCTGAATCTGCCTCTTGATTCCATTGTTCTCCAGAACAGAGCACTGATAGATTGGTCTATTGGGCAGTGATGCACCTGAGGTAATATCGATGGAGTGCTTGACCTGATAGTGTAGAGGAACCCCTGTGGGGGAGGTGAATATGTCCTCATACTCCTCCACGACCTTGTCCATCTATAATTGTCATGCGGAGAGGCCCTGTCTGAAGGTCGTGGCCACCGTATTCTTCTTTCCTTGAGGGTGTATCATCAGGAAAACAAATTTCTCAGTCTTGGAAATGAGCTTACTGCATTGTTTTGCATTAACCAAGGAGATGGTGATAGGTGGTACTACCTCCAGTATCATGTATAACTTATTTCCCAAAGTAACAATAACAACAGGGGGCCTTGATTCATATACAGCATGTCACTTCCACAAGTATGGTTGTCCTAATAATACATCACAAACTTCAAGGGGAGCAATGTCACACAATACCTCATCCGTGAAGGGCTTGATGTTGTATGGGAGGCAGCACTGCTCGCTCATGCCAAGATCGCGTCCTTAGTGAAGCCACCCAATGGTGTACGGTTGTGGATGTGTTGTGGTCGGTAAGACCAGCTGCTTCACGACCTCTACTGAAATGAGGTTCTTTTGGTTCCCGCTGTCGATAATGAACTGTAGTGGGGAGCCCTTTACCCACATCTGGGAGTGGAAGAGATGCTCCTCCTCCTCTGGATCTTCGAGTTCCTCCTTCTGGATATCCATGGTGGCAACAATGGTGTTGGGCTTCGCATCGATAATTTGCTTCCCTTTGTCATTCCCCTTGTTGGGTTCTGACTCAGAGTCAGAACATGCATTTTATTATGAAACCTTTAGCTTGGCCACCAGTGACTGCTTGGCTTGGCACTCACTTGTGTTGTGAGTGGAGCTCTTATGGAATTCACACCACTTTCCCATGTCCTTTTTTGGCTTCACGATGTTGTTCTTTGCTTGCAGCTTTGGCTGGTTGTCTTGGGCCACCCTGTTTGGGCTTTGTCCTTTGTTCTATGGTTTGGGGGCACCTTTCCCTTACTTCAGATTCGCAAATCCAAAGTCTCGCTTCTTCTTTTTAACCTTTTTCTTGACCTTGATGGCATATCGGTATGCCATGTCGAGCGAGGGGATGTTGAGGAATTCTATTTCTTCTTGGATGTACTTGTGTAGGCATCCATGGTCTTTGAGTACCAAATGCTACTCTGAATCCTTGATACCCAACTTTGTGCGAAGGGTATGGAAAATATTGATAAAGTCCAGCACATCTTGGTCCCTTCCCTGTTGCAGTGTGGTCCACTTTATGTATTGATCCTCATAGCTTCTGAAAGGGTAGTGCTGCTCCTTGATGGCATCCTGGAATGAATCGCAAGTGGGTGTGGATGAAAATAGTGAGCCTGTACTTTCATCATTCTCCTCGCAGTAGGTTTCCCACTAATCCTTAACGTGCAGGGTTGCTTTGAGAAGATACTGGAAAAATCATGAACACAAGAATAACCCTCTAGCAGATTTAACCATTTATGAACAACATCTGTGTCTATCTGACCCTCGAATATGGGGATTTCAAATTTAACTTGTACCTTAAACGGTGTGGCATTTATAGAGTAGTTGTTGGAAGCTGATGCGTCGCCCCTGGGTAACCGTTGAAGGATAAGGGCAAATCTATTCGTGTTTCTTTGTCACTTGAGGGCTTCTTTGAGCAAGATTTTTATAGGATCTCCCACCCCCTCATATTTCTTTTCATTCGCCATGGGATGCCATCGATATTTGCGAGGTTGGTCTTGCAAAGGATCGACCAGTTGAAGCCCTAACTCCTTATATCCCGACCTGGTTGAGGACATGCAAAGAAAAACAGAGAAAAAGTAGACCACTCTGATACCACTTATCTGAATTTAAACAGGAATGAAACAAATTACAGAGATAACCATAAACACAGAGATGCAGTGGAAATAATACTTCATTTCATTAATATAAAATACTAAAATATGCTTACAACCAAGAATGGAAATAAACCAGCTAGGGCAGTGGTAGCTTATCTCTCAGAAGAGATGTGGCCACTACATTCCTCTGAATTGTGTTACGATGAGGCTCGAAGGCCTATTTATTGTTGAGAAACAATGGAAAACCCTAAACATCCAAAAACCTAACCCTAGAAGATGAAACACCAAACTGTGTGCCCAGTTTGGGTAAGTTGGTACATCAACTTCCCGGGGTCGTAACTTTGGCATACAATCTTCGTTTGACGTGCACAATATCTCATTAGAAAGATCTATTCGAGAAATACAACTTTTGGAGGAACAACATCGGTCCATGGACCCATGTTTCTCTCAGTTTTCCTATAAAAATGTCGTTTAGGGCCTCAAAACGGCTCTGGAAGTTCAGGACCCGGAAAAACTGCTAAAAATAGTAAACTATGCTACAATTAAGGAAGCTGAAAAGCTAAAAGAAACAATGGTGGGGTTCCAAGTGGACTTGGTAGGTGGCCACCAATATCCATCTAGATCAAACCTTGGGTCAGTTTGGGTAGTTATTGGAGTCCAAGAACTCCCGAGAACTAATTCAATTGTTTCCTATATGTATTTATATGTACAACATGTACATAATTCTTTGAGATCATATAATAGACAGTTTATTTGGTTTCCAGTTGATTGTCTTACAACTCGGGCTATGAGTTTAGTGCATGGGTTGTCATTTCCAAGTGTTGACTAGCAAATATAGTTGGTACTTTAGATAGATCTACACTGATCCAGACGTTCAATCTTCTTTAAATAACTTAATCATTGAAATCTCAATTAAAAACATACCAACCTCAATTAAAAAAATATCATATAAAACCATTAATTTAACCTCAACTTAAAAAACTATAAAAATATATGATAATCATATGGGAACATTGATTTGACCTCAAGTAAAAAGGAATATCATATAAGACATTAAGATGGATGATTTCCGTACATTTTGTGATTGTCTCAATGATTTTAGGACTTTAAAACTACTTGTGATCAGATGGATGTTTTTTGAATTCTTGCCATTTGTGGCTTGCAAGGTCATTTTAGGACCCTAAAATTACTTGTGATTAGATGGATGCTTCTTGAATTGTTGCCATTTGTGACTTGAAAAGTCATTTTTTAATAATTAAAACATGTGGACTTGGTGACTCTGGGCTATGAGTTTAGTGCATGGGTTTCCATTTCCAAGTGTTGACTAAGAAATATAGTTGGTATTTAAAATAGATCTATAGATATCTATATTTTTAATCTTCTTTAAATAACTTAATCATTGAAATCTCAATTAAAAACATACCAACCTAAATTAAAAAATATCATATAAAACCATTAATTTAACCTCAACTTAAAAAAATATAAAAGATATCATAATCATATGGGAACATTGCTTTGACCTCAACTAAAAATGAATATCATATAAGACATTAAGATGGATGCTTTTCGTACATTTTGTGATTGTATGGATGATTTTAGGACTTTAAAACTACTTGTGATTAGATAGATGTTTTTTGAATTCTCGCCATTTGTGGCTTGCAAAGTCATTTTAGGACTCTAAAATTACTTATGATTAGATGCATGCTTCTTGAATTCTGGCCATTTGTGACTTGAAAAGTCATTTTTTAATTATTAAAACATGTGGACTTGGTGACTCTCGACTATGAGTTTAGTGCATGGGTTGTCATTTCCAAATGTTGACTAGCAAATATAGTTTTTACTTAAGATAGATCTATACTGATCCATAGGTTCAATCTTTTTAAAATAACTTAATCATTGAAATCTCAAATAAAAACATACTAACCTCAATTAAAAAAATATCATATAAAACCATTAATTTAACCTCAACTTAAAAAAGATATAAAAAAATATGATAATCATATGGGAACATTGATTTGAACTCAACTAAAAAGGAATATCATATAAGACATTAAGATGGATGCTTTTTGTACATTTTGTGATTATATGGATGATTTTAGGACTTCAAAACTACTTGTGATTAGATAGATGTTTTTTGAATTCTCGCCATTTGTGGCTTGCAAAGTCATTTTAGGACTCTAAAATTACTTGTCATTAGATGGATGTGTCTTGAATTCTTGCCATTTGTGATTTGAAAAATCATTTTTTAATTATTAAAACATGGGGACTTGGTGACTTTGCGCTATGAGTTTAGTTCATGGGTCGTTATTTCCAAATATTGACTAGTAAATATAGTCCCTACTTAAAATAAATCTATATTAATCCATATTTTCAATCTTCTTTAAATAAATCATTGAAATCTCAATTAAAAACATACCAACCTCAATTAAAAAAATATCATATAGTCCAATAGTACTGTTTACGGTCTTGTCCAATGCTTAGCAAATCTAGAGCACTATAAGTGTTATTAGAGCACTATAAGTGTTATTGGTGCCCATCTACGATGAAGACCAGGCTTGTCCAGATATGCAATGGCACTTCCAAAGACATTAAACTAAACGATTGCCGCTTAGGTACGAAAATCATAACCTAATTTACTTTTTAACTCTGTCAATGTATATTACAATTTTTAAAACCCTTATTTTTCCGGTTTTTCCATGTTATTTTTAATATATTTTCCTATTTCTATCTCTAAAATACTTTTTTATTTCTATCCCTACTCTGGACACTGGAAACAATTCACAAAATAGAATAGAAAAATAAGGCAACTGCATAGTGGCAGTCCCTGCCGTATTGCCTGTTCTGTGTAATGCTGTTGATATTATGGTTAAGCTTTTATGAAATTATAGTCACTGGAATTGATTGAAGTATAAAGTAATTTTGTCATTTTTGACACTAGATGTATTTTTTTTGGTCTTATCTTTTGATCTAGAGCTGTTGCTCAAATTGGGCATGTATGCACCACGTGCCTCTTTCTACTTAGAGTCGATAGTATGCAACCCATGTTGCATCAGTATAATCACTCTTCCCCTTGGTCGCAACAAGATCGATGGGTGTTTATATATCAATTGTTATGAGTGGCGAGCATTATGAAATGTTTCAATAAGAAATATTTTATGAAATTTATTGCAGATTGTTTGTGGGATAATAGCCACACAGATTATTCTTGTGATCCCCACCAAGTAATTTTAAAATGTAAAAAGGTCATCTGTTCTACAAGTTAATTTCTCATATCGAAGTTTATTTATTGTTTTCTTGAACTATTTTGCTGCAAAATTAATCTTTTTAGATTCCTCAAAGTTATATGCGTCTATGGAAATTTTTTGAGCTTTTTATTTATTATTTATTTTATATATATATATATATATCCTTCAAGTTCTTTTTATCAGATTTTTTTAGATTCCTCAAATTTATATGAGTCTATGGAAATTTTTGAGCCTTCTACTTTTAAATATATATAATTCCTTCATAATAGTTCAAGTTCCCTTTATCGGTTTAGGTTCTAGTCTATAGCGGTGCAAGCCACCATTCATATTTAAGCATTGATTCTGATTCTTGACATGGCACTGAGACTATTCCCTTTTACACTGAATCCATGCATCTCATCTGATTCTATGAAATCTGCTCAAAAAATTATGTATTTATTCATATCAATTTCCTTCTTGAACTCTGTTAATGAAATGATTTCAAAATATTTCTAAGATGGGCCTGTTTGGTCTATTATTGTTGTTTCCCTAAGTAGAAATTAGCCCTATTATTATATTCAATCCAAGTATGGACATGCAAACAATAATATTTGGGTCACTATTCAATTGATGCTTATTAGCCATCAATGTAAGTTCTTGCTAGCTATCCCTATAAGGGACCTAAACGCTAAAACACATAATCTTTTGATTACAAAGGCACATAAATATTATAGAGCCATGGAACCAACCCTATAGCTATTGAACCCTTGAACTTGGAGGTTATAGATTATTACTATATGGGTGGGCATCTCAAGTGAAATTGAGGATGAGGATGAGGCCCCTATGTACATGAGGGAATTCCTAGTGTACTAACAATATTGCTCTTATAATCACACTGCATATGCTATTCAATTGTGTATATATATTTATAGATATATGTTCAGTGAATTTTATATACTCAATGATAAAAAAATTATACATGTTTTATTGCAGATAGACACACAGTTAGGCTAGTAAAAGTACTCACAATATATAAATGTCTGCATTGCTTGATTAAAGTGCTTCAATGATGTTATTTGAAGATTTATCTCCTTGTCTGGTCCATCTTCTTCTGGAGTTGCTCAAAGAAAACCGGTAAACTTTGTAATGAGATAGGGTAGTCATTCCTAAAAGAGGGATGGGGTAGCCTTTCCTAAAGCAGGGATGAATAGGGATTGGCATCCTACCCACTTTACAGAAATTCTAGATAGTGTAGGGTTTCTTTCTCGGTAGAGCAAACACATATATTTATCTCATCATCTCCTTCTCTCGACAGGTTGTCGACTCCTTCTCCCGACAAACTGTTCTTATAGCATCTAAGGTTTAGCAACTTTTAACAACTACGAGAAACCTGATAGATGGTTGACATGCCAACAACGGGTTACACCACACCCTTTGCAGCACACCCTTTGGATTATGATTAGAAAAATGGAAAATATGTAGGTGAACATTAAATGTTTTTGAATTAATGTTGAAACCACACTAGCATTAAACTACATCTAATTAAATTCAAAACCATCCAAACCATTTATCCGTATCAAAAAAATCATACATTATCACGAGCAATAAGACGTCCAATTTGTAACTTTCAATAAAATTTTGTTCTCCAAAACATTTTTATTAAAACATTGGCTAAAATTTAAACACAGTGATAGGTCAAATAGATGTAATACTTGTCAACAATATATCGATCTCTATAGTCCCTTCTTTGTCGTAGGTAAGGAGTAATAAGTAACTCAAATGTAATGTCATTCCAACATAAACATATGTCACAGTAGTAATATAGCCTTTCCCAAAAGCAGTAATAATATACTACTTTCGCACTTGTCTTTAGCATAATATGATTATGCATTTTTTAAGTGGAGAAAAACACATAAGCTAAAAAAATAGCTCATGATATATAAACTTTCACAGTTTGTATTCTTTATAGCATGGCTAACCTGACATGTATCCAATGCCATTTCATGGTCCCTACATAGACACAGGTGTCTATATGGAAACAACATAATTGACACAACATTCTTTCGATTGGTCTTACAGATTATTTGGCCTTTGTGATCCTTGCTACTTCTAAGTGGTTTAGCATAACTAACCTCTGCATTGGGATTTAAACGAGCTGATTCTGCATCATCTGCCTCATTATCACCACATACTTCTCTGGTTTTCTCCTTGCTTTGCACCACTTCCCGCTGAAGATTACTTTTAATGTTGTCACCATAACTTCATGATTTCAAGCTTTCTTTTCCATTAATGGGCTTCTAGTTATAGATGTTTATTCCTCTCCAATTCCATGTTCTACGATTCACATTTTCCATCTCCAAGTCCTTATCCATAGGACTCCTTGGAAAACCTTCTTCTATGACATTGAGAAAGGCCCTCAAATTCCTCTGCCTCTTCTCAATAATATATTGTCTCAGATATTCCCATATCATTTCAACGCATATAATCAAATTGTTTTACAAAAGAAATGATGCAATTTCCAATACATTTTTATTCCTATCAAAATGCAACCACAACAAATTTTATGGATTACATCCCCTATCATTTCAAAGATTAAAACCAAATTTGTTTTAGGACAAAATTGAAGTAATTTCCAATACATTTTGATTTCTATCAAAATACAACCATAGTAGATTTTATAGAATACATCCAATCAAATGTAGATGAAAATATTGCAACATTAGGCCTGGCAAGTCTACCCAGATTCTATTATGCAATTCCACTTCAGTCCATTCCAAGCAAAATGAAACACATATATTACAACTCTAAACATTTGGATAGGACAAGTTCTAGGCACAACGACAATAGATCAAAATAGTTCCCTTTCAATATCCTAACGAAATTATACTTGGGTTTTACGATGATTCTAGATATCACCACAATGCAAACTTAATTTTCGTAATCTACAATGTCTGTGACTTCTCATTAATTTGATGTTATTTAACTTTACAATTAATATCCTAAAAAATTTCCCTGTTTTAAGATAAGTCACCGACTGGCAAATAACAAGAAAGAACCCTTAAGAACTGATCCATTTCATCTCTTTCTAAGTTGCTAGAGCTTTGTATTAAGCTCATCTAAGAGACTAGAAAAGAGAAGCACTATCACATTTGGTTTTGTCTGGAGTTTTGTTATGAAACCAGCTCAAGAAAATATAGAAAATATAGATCAACGCCTTAGAATTCAGCCTCTTCGAGGGGGCAACCTCCTTTACATTACATAAATGAACAATTCTTGGATGATTCAAATGACAAAAATATATATTTATTGTTATAAATATTATATATTAAATATTAATATATTATTAATGATATTTATGTTATATAATTAATTTTATAATACATATACATATACATATACATATACTACATATACATATACATATACTACATACATACATACATACATATCATACTATAGATTATATATTATATTATAATATAAATAATATATATATATATATATATATATATATATATATATATATATATATATATATATATATTATATATATTAAAGTTTCATCTTTAACATGTTGGTAAGGTAATATTTTTAGGCTCTATATAATAATAAAACGAAAGTCATGAGTTCAACATGTCAACTTTGAGAGGATAATAATCATTCCTCCCAATCACTCTAGAAACACACACACATATTCATATCTAATGATGAATTATGATGAATTTTATGGAATTTAATTGTTATTGAATTCAGACACGAACAAGGTGACTTAGAGATTTAGAACTTATCTAGAAAAGTTAGGTGAATCTAATTGTGCATATTACTTGCAAACTGGACTATGTAGCTAGGGGGTTATGGGTTTAACCATCCTCCAAAATAAGAAGCAGGTTCATAAGGGGGCTCTAGGCCCTGCTATGTATGCCAACATGAACACACAACACCCCTTATGTATGCCTGTTGAGATACATAGTAGGACAATGGTCTATTATGTATGCAAACTTGCATACATGGTAGGGTCTAGAGCCTACTATGTATTCTGACAGTCTTACATAGTAAACATTGTGTCACACATCACGCTAGTGGGCATGTTGTGTACGTCAATGAGCATGCACAGTAGACTCCTCCTATTTGCATACACAACATAAAAATATGGAGCTTGTTGTGTATGACGATTGGCATGCACAAAATGATGAGAAATATGTTGAGAAGAGCATTGTGGAGGACTTTTCTGTAACCACCCCTCCCACATTTACCTAATTTCACCATCCTGCCAGGGTAAACATGAGACGAGAGTTATTATGACATGACGCGACCTTCTAGATCTAATTAAGGAAGTGGGGCCTACAAATGAACACCAACTAACAACTCACAACATTCCTTAAGACTACAAGGACACTCAAGGGCCAAAGAATCACCCTAGGTGACCAGCCCCTAAGTTGGGGCTCCTTTTCAAACAAATTAACCTCCAATTGCATGCACAATCCTGCAAGGATGTGGTTGAAGGTATCCACCCGCACACACAACACTGCGTGAGTGTGATTGTGACTCAAAATGTCTAGCTTATAGGGTGCAATCCTGATATCTTAGCCATGATTCTAGGTCAAACTCCATACCACTGCTCAGAACTGCCTATGACTTCTTAGAATCATTAATTACATGAAAACAAAGCTAAAATACAAACTTGAAGGTGAAACTTGACCTAGACTGCCTAGGACATATAAAACATTTCATTAAACAGATGGAAAACATGTAAGCTACAAGTCATGAATGCATATCTGATCATAAAAGTCTGAGATTCATCCTAGAATCACCAAGAAGACCCTATGCCCTCTCCACATAGTGGCGAAAACACTTATTAGTCCACACATCCATCAACTGATCAATAACTAACCAATTCATGGAAAGATCCATAGATGATACACATCATTTAAACATCATATAACTAGAAAATAACCATCATATGAACCATGGAAACCAAACCATAATAATAGAAATATAATCACTACAAATATACATGGATCAAAGTAGGGAAATAAATCTTATTAACGTATGAAAATATCAACCAAGTCAGGCACTTCCACGTACCACTCAGCCATAAATTGGGTTGAATCAAATCTCTCTTTCATCCAATCACCATCGCACCCTATTCCAAGCGTGAATGTGAGATCTCATGGAATAAACCAAACAAAACCAAACCAGGGCTTCCGAAAGCCAACCACCTCAACCCTTAACCAGTGATTCCACCTCACGGTCGGACATCAGTAACACCAACTAGAATGGTCTCTACCCAAGTTGTCAAGGGCTCCAAGAACTAGTAACTCAACCCACAACCTTTTAGGGCTCCATAGTGTTTTTTCAACCTGACTCCAAGGACTAGTAACTCAACCCATCAAGGGCTCCAGAGCGTTTTTCCCAACCTAGGCTACAAGACTAGTAACTCAACCAAAGTTGTTCCAAGGATTTCACAGCATTTTTTCCAACCCAAAGCCATAAGGAATTATGAGCACCAATAAGAAACCAATCAAATGGAAAACCCCACAACACCATGGCCATCCAGGAAATTACAAGGCAAGGTTAAAACCACTGTCAATCTAGGCAATCTTCCATGTCAATGACAACACATAATCACAAAACCATGTGCATATGTCATTCATCCATAAATCAACAAGGAAATATCACATGCATCTTGTTACGTGCAAAGTAATCCAGATTTAGTTGATGATCCACCTATTCCCTTGTGCTTTCCTTCTTTCCTTTGCCTTCTTTTTCCAAATCCAATGTATGCCAAAGTGCTCCAAGAATACTCCAAGTGTGCAAGAGTTTGAGAGAATGAGATTATAGAAGAGAGCTCCAAAACTAAACTGAAAAAATGCTAGCAACATATCCTCAAAAGCCTTTTTATCATTGAGGCCTCTAATTTCTTCATTTTCCTCTATTTTTACTTCAATTTCCCTCATGCAATTTTGTGTCTCTTCACCTTCCTTTTCTCCTATTTTCTTCACCTCCCTCACTAAAATAGTAGACTTAACTACAATCAAGGGTGCTACCTTACTTAACATGTTGATCACAACCATAATAGAATCATGTTGCTTTGATGTCCTTGTAAAACCATAATGAGGTCCATGGAAATGACCTCCCATTTCCACTTTGGAATTAGAATCGACTGTAATAACCCACCTGGATGCTGACACTATGATTTACTTGCTGAAAATCCAAAAATTCCATAACATACTAAGCCACCTCTTTCTTCAAGTTCAGTAAGTTATAGAACTTATTAACCATTTTCAATGTCTTTTGATATCCTGGGTGACCTGAATATGGCTTCATATGAAATTCCCTCAAGATAATATTCTTGATCTTGTTGTTGTCTAGCACACATCTTATCTCTAAATCTTACCAAACCATATTTTGTGAGATGATAATCCACATCCTAATCACTTGTACCTTGTTGTTGTAACCTTTGCTTAAGACATTGGTACCTGTCATCTTGTTTTCCTTCCTGCAAGAGCCATTATTGCAAGTTTGTCCCATAAGAGATCATTGTTGCAATATGATTCACCTATGCTCTTTTACTAAGAGCATATGCAACCTTGTTCTCCTTACCCTTAATGTACCTGATCTTGAAATCAAACTCACTGAGTGTGGCCAACCATCTAGCTTGTCTAGCATTCAAATTAGGTTGGTCAAATAAGTATCTCAGCCCACTATGATAACTCATCAAAATGAGCCTCTCACCAAGTAGATAGTGTCTCCACATCTTTAATGCATGAACGATTTCTGTTAACTCAAGATCATGAGTCACATAATTTTGTTCGTGCTCATTCAATTTCCTTGACTCATAATGTAGTATATGTCCTTCCTGCATCAAGACTCCACCAAGTCCTCTCTTGTAAGAATCTATACACACCACAAACTATTTATCTGATCTATAGTATTTGAGACTGGAGCATTTGTAAGAAGCTACTTCGGTTGCTCAAAACTAGTTACACACTCCTCGGTCTATTCAAACTTCTTTCCTTTTCTTTGCAAGGAAGTAATAGGATAAGAAATCTATGAGAAGTTCCTGATCAACCTCCTGTAATAACTTGCTAGTCCCATGAATGATCTAACCTCATCCACATTCCTAGGGGTTGCCTACTCCATGATAGCTTTGATATTTTTCGGGTCCACTATTATGCCTTCCTTGGAAACAACATGTCCCAAGTAATGAATTTTTGTGTTAAAGAAACTGCACTTACTAAGCTTGGAATACAACTAATTCTCTCTTAGCATTCTCAGAACAACTACTAAGTGTTTTGCATTCTCTTTCTCATTCTTAGAATATATCAATATGTCATGAATGAATGCTATGAAAAACTTGTCCAGATAAGGACACAACACACTATGCATCAAACACATGAAAGTAGTTGGAGCATTACTGAAACCAAAAGGAACCACAACAAACTCATAATGCCCATACCTGGTACAAAATGTTGTCTTTTAGATGTCCTCTTCTTTGATGCATACCTGATGATATCCTGATCCCAAATCAGTCTTCGAGAACATTGTTGTTCACTTCAACTAATCAAACAAGTCATCAATATGTGGCAAAGGGGTTCTTGATCATCACCTTGTTAAACTCCCTGTAATCAATGCATAACCCGAGAGTACCATCCTTCTTTTTCATGAACAATACTAGTGCACCCCAAGGTGGCACACTTGGCCTAATATATCCCTTATCAATCATTTACTTCAATTGTAGCTTCAGTTCTACTAACTCTGCAATGCTCATCCTGTAAAGTTCCTTCGATGATGGTGTTTCTCCTAGTACCAACTCAATAGAAAAGTCCACTTCCCAATGAGGTGGTAACTCTGAAATCTCTGTTGGAAATACATCCTAAAACTATTGTGAAACCGGATATCTCTTCGAGACTTCAACATAACATCCTTCCCTTTATTACTAGAAATATGAACTACAAACAATACACATCCTTTCTTACTACTACACTTTGCCTACATAGATGTAATCATTCTTACCAATGTAGGCTTCTTCTTACCCTGCAAGATTCTCTTCTCTCCTTCGTCATCCAAGCACTAAATAGCCTTTTCATATCAATATACCTTAGTCCTGTGAATATACAACGAATCCATACTCAACAACATACTGTCTAATCCCAATAGAATCACATTTACGTGCACTGATGTAGACATATCGTTCAACTCAAATGTGCAAGTTGTTACACAATGATGAAATAATTTTTAGTACCTGTAGACAATTGCACCAACTAAGACTCTGCATGTACTTCTTTATTCAAGAAACACAGCCTTATCCACCAAGTCAAGACTGATATAACTATAGTTAGATCTAGTTTCAATCAAAATAGAAATAATTTGATCACAAAGCTTACCTTCCATCTCAATACTAGATGTTTGATGATCAAACTGCCTATTATCCATTGCTACATAAATATGAGGAACACTTTGTCCAACATCCTCAACCGTCTGTGCCTCTTGAGCAATGTAAATTCACGGTCTTCCACCCTAATGTTGTGGACAATATATCCTACAATGATCCTTACCATAAGCCCAACACTGCAAAGTCTTCTTTCCATCACCCTTGTTATGCTCCTTACACTAAAATCCATATCCTTTGTCAGCCACATTGAATCTCTTGTATGGCACTGCATTCTCCTTGTCATCTATATCCTGAGGTTTTCCTCTCTTCCTTGCCCACTTTCCTTTATTCTTCTCATTACCTTTTCAATCCTTCTTAGACTTATTTTTGTGCTTTGAATGCTCGTAATAGTGCTTCAATTTTCTTATGGCTTCCTCCAATGACCTAGGCTCATTAAACTCAATCATGTTATTGAAGGATATCGACAACCCACTAACGAATCTCTTAATCTTTTCTTTCTCTTCCTTAAGATAAGGCACATATATCAACAAATCCAAGAATATGCTAGTATACTCTTCATCGGTCATAGATCTCATTTTCAACTCATAGAACTCCTTTTCCCTGTCGTCATAGTATCTTTCAGATGGATACTTCTTCCTAAAAATGTTCTCAAGCTCACTCTAAGTCAGATCCTCTTCCCGAATGCCTCAGACATTCTTCACATATTCCCACCAAATGTATGTTTTCTCTTTAATATAGAAAGTAGATATCACAACCTTCATATTTTCTAAATGGTTATGTAATCTGAAAAGCTTATTCGTCCCAAGTAACCAAGCTTTTGTATCCTGTGACTTCTTCATTTATCCATCAAATTTAGGAGGCTTTGCTGTTTTGAACTCCTCTGGAAAGCACTACTTTTCACTCCTCCTATACATATGGTGATGACGATGATGATGATCTCTCTCTAAACTAGAACTAGAATAAAACCCAGAGTCATAATTACCCCTGTTGTTAAGAGTATCCAAGAACCTACCATCTCTGACTGTGTCATCCCTGTCAAACATGTATATTGATTGAGAGTTACTGCCATATGCCCCATTCATCCTTTCCTCCTATCCATGGATGATTCTAAGTGACCCATTTCTTTGTGAATCTAATAGACTCTAAAGGATGAATGCATTAACTTCTACTTGTTTCTCCTGTGCTCTGGAAATTATTTCTTGTGATTGATTGATCCTGTCATTATCTTCCTTACAACTTTTGATTTTTGTTTTCAAACTTCTCAATGCATCTGCTATGTCACGGAGTGCTCATCACTGTGTCATTCATATGATTTGTAGAGAGAATCACATGAACTGTAGTCCCCCATTCTACTAGTCATCTTGATCTTCTACTTTCTACAAACATACCATTATAGATAAGCCAAATATAAACACAATCACATACCTCAATGAAGTTCAGGGGAGGCTATCTCATCTACACAATCAATCCGTATTAACACTGTTGGGCACGGGATCCCCCAAGGGAAGTTTTGGGGCTTAGAGCCTAGATTTTGGTCAAAAATTGTAATTACGATGAGAAGACTCCACATTTTGTGGGCGCGGAGCTTGTAAAAGAGTCATAGGGTTGTCCGCACTTAATTTTATTATTGTAAAGTCGACTGTAGAGATCTACCCATGGCTAGCGGACCATGGGATTGTATAAATAAAGTGAGGCTCTAAGTATTTTGATAACATAGTGGAAGATAGACATATGATGTATGCGAGATAGATCTCAAGTGTAAAGTCTAGTTTTGGGTCGTAAAGTAGGAGAAAGCTTTGCAGCTGAGTGCATAGGGCGAGTCTAGTTTATAACAGTTGGAAGTGATAATAGAGAGAAGTTTCATATCATTTCTACGTACTTATTTCCTATTTTATGCATTGAATATATTGGGTATGAATTGCACTTCTACTTTTTATATGATGCGCGAATGTATATAATTGTGTTGATTAAGTGAATGCAAGATAGAATATCTATTTACGCGAAGTTAACTAAGATATGTTAAGAAGATAAGTAAGATATGTGGTGTAGTTTGGGGAAATAGCACAGGTCATTGCCATAGCAGCACAAAAGCATCTCAGCCCCTGGTCAAGGCTGCGTAAAAAATGATTATAACAGATCGCAAAGGTACTGAATATTAGAAAAGTATGCAAAGTGACCTACGCGAAGGTAAGCACAAATGGACTAAATCGACACCATAGACATCTCAAGGGTGCGGATACTTGGTTCTAGCATCCTCCCATACTGCTTTGGGTGAGACTTCAATCCGCGCTCCGTGGGCTGATGCTGAAAGGGCCAGTAGTGTAGGGATTTGTTTGGCTAAATAACTCTGAACCTAGGTCAAGTCCCCATAAGCCATCAAATGGTTCTATTGCCGAGACGGGAATCAGCATAGAGATGTTTGATGTTGTATCATTAGAATCAAACCAAGAATGAAATTGAGGGTTTGTTGGACAAAATAATTCATGAGTTTGTAGCACAGGAGAATAGGAACCCGCGGTTGTCAAAAGAAGAGTGGTTAGACTACTACCTATACATGGAGATCCACGAAATCTTCTTCGTGTCCTTCCCTACTGAGCTATACGAGTGGATCGTGAAGCTAGCAGATGGAAAGGAAGGTGGAAACTTGACAGTCCTATTGTGTGGACCCCAGAGTTAGTGCGAAGGTTGGAAGCATCGGAGGATAAGATCGTGTGTGTCATTGATCATTGGCTCAATCGAGTTATAGGAGAATTCATTACTGAGTTCACAGTCAACCCCTTAATCAACTATAGCAAAGCAAAGTGACACTTTCTCAAAGGACCGCGAAGTAAGTACGTAAAGTCTTTAAATACTTGGAATAAAATGTTGTTGTGCGAAAAGATGGATATGCAGTTAACTTGATATTTAGGGCTACGCGAAGTGGAAAAGCTTACAGAAATGAAGGAGATAAGGGACCAGAAAATAGCCCCTTGATCTCACCTCTATGAGGGGATGAGGAAGAGCTCGTGAAGGTCTCTCTGTGAAGTGCGATACATCTAATAAGGCAAAGAATTCCACGAATACCACCTCTACCCACACTGCCACCAGCTTCACCACCATCACCGCCATCTTCACCTGTACCACCTCCACCACCACCGCGATTCAATATGGCAAGCACAGTGAAGTTGCCTGTGTTCAAAGGATTGGGAAATGAGGGTCCAGACCAATTCTAGTTCGTTGTAAGGGTTGTATGGGAAGGGAAAGGAGTTACAAATGACAATATAAAGAAAGAAACACTGGTTAGTGCCCAATAGGATCGCGTGCTAACCTGGTATATTAAGCATCCCAATGACAATCCAGATGCAGGAATCACAGATATCCAAACGAAACTAAATAAAGAATTTAGCAGGCTGAAGTCTGAAGCATAGTTGATAATTGGATTCAAAGAGATCATGATGCTACTAGGTGAGACTCCTTGGGAGTTGGATCAGAGGCTAAAATGTATGATTTGCGAAGCTAATATGAATCTGATGGATGGACAACATTGCGAGTGGCTTGTAGCTTCGCTAATGCCACAATTAAGGAGTGCGCTATCGCAACAGAGGATAATGAATCAGGCAGAGGCCTTAGAGATCATGATGAGGCTGCATGAGACCCCGATGTAGGATCCCAACTTGGGATTTTAGCAGATCCATGCGCAGCTGAAGAATTTATTCCTTGAGATGCAGAGTTTGAAATGGGATAGGACAACTCAACCAGAAGTGCGTGAAGAGGTATGGTGCGTAAAATGCAAGGGTCAGGGTCATGACAAGGACCATTGCCTGACTTTCACAAATTACGTCATAGGAGGAGGACTGATGTGTTTAAGGCCAGAAGCACAAGCAGGACCTAGCATGGTGCTTGCTTTGTGGTGTGTGATTTGTCAAATAGTTGTAAAACATGCCATGGACAACTGCCGCTTGTTACAGAAGTATATGCA